>CM034532.1:41792919-41849076 GCA_020002185.1 Paraescarpia echinospica | reverse complement strand
TGTGTGTGTGTGTGTGTGTGTGTGGTGTGTGTGTTTGTGTGTGTGTGGTGTGTGTGTTTGTGTGTGTGTGTGGTGTGTGTGTGTGTGTGTGTGTGTGCGTGTGTGTGTACAAACACATATCTACCGGGACATTTTGGATTCGTAAAAATGTGATCCTGCCAAAAGAAAACAGACATGGGAAACTACTATGGGAAGAGTCCAAGTTCAGGATGAGTCTGGACACAGTCGAGAGGGGAGGAAGGGAGGAAAAAAGGGAAGACACAAATGTGAGGGATGGTTTGAAGCTGAGAAAACGGATTAAAAGGAAAATATAACATTAAGTGCATTTAGTTGCGTAATAAGACTAGCAAACTAGCTGACTTTGGTTGGGAACTTGGGAGGAAGTGGGTGGCACATGAGGAGCAGTGGGACACAAAGGGTTAAAGATGTAACATGCCACAGGCTGATTTCCTGTGCAAAAACAGCACTGGTGTATTACAAAAAACATATCAGTGAATGCTGCTACTGACTTACAGCCAGCCAGAACATGGCAGCTGCACTGGTTTTGCTGTCCTTGAATTAACCTATAGGATAATGACACACATGGATAGAAATGAAATTCCTATAAATATTTATCTGAATCTTTCAAAAGCGTTCGATACCCTGGATCATAAGATATTACTAGATAAATTAGTATTATGGAGTAAAAGGAGTAGTGTTAAGTTTAATTAGAAATTATCTAACATAGAAAACAATATGTTGGAATAGAGGATGTCAAATCAGAAATGCATAATATTTCAACAGGCATACCTCAAGGCTCGATTTTAGACCCACCATTGTTTATCATATGCATTAATGACTTTGCCAACGCCAGCCAAAAGTTCAGTTTCATAATATATGCGGATGATACCACCCTGTTAAGTACACTTGTCTCATTTTCAACATGTGAAAAAATTGGAAATGTAGAATTTGCTATAAACACAGAACTAAACAAAATTAGTGAATTGCTAAAACTTAACAAATTATCTCTTAACCTAAGCAAAACTAAGTATGTGCTCTTCAAAACAGCTAGACTAAAAAGTGTGACTTACCCATTACTTACTATGAGTGAACAACAATTACGAATAACCTTCTATGTGTACCTCTTTGGATGAATAGCCAATCGTCAAAAATCACGGTCCAAGTCCTGGTCTAGCAGGGTCCAAGCCCTGGTCTAGCAGGGTCCAAGCCCTGGTCTAGCAGGGTCCAAGTCCTGGTCTAGTACGGTCCAAGTCCTGGTCTAGCAGGGTCCAAGCCCTGGTCTAGCAGGGTCCAAGTCCTGGTCTAGCAGGGTCCAAGTCCTGGTCTAGCAGGGTCCAAGCCCTGGTCTAGCAGGGTCCAAGTCCTGGTCTAGCAGGGTCCAAGCCCTGGTCTAGCAGGGTCCAAGTCCTGGTCTAGTACGGTTCAAGTCCTGGTCTAGCAGGGTCCAAGTCCTAGTGTAGCAGGGTCCAAGTCCTGGTCTAACAGGGTCCAAGCCCTGGTCTAGCGGGGTCCAAATCCTGGTCTAGTAGAGTCCAAGTCTACTACAGCAGTCAGTCACTTGAATGCAACAAGCCAGTCCTGGTGTAATAGTAATAGTGATATGTAATAGTAATAGTAACGATTACAAATATTGAAGTACAGCTGTAATAATATTAGTAATAGGTTGAGCAAAAACTCAATGTAATAGTAATAGGAAGCAATGTAATAGTATTTGACCTATTACTTTTATATTACTTACAAATTTCAACGACATAACAGTTCCATTTGATTAGGCTGTAGATTCCACTAGTTTCTCCAGGTTTTATGGTTGCTCCCCCCTTGTCAACTTCAGCATGGCCCTGGTGAAGTTTTACCCTAGAGTTTTATGAGCATTTACATAGCAAGAGACACTAGTACAATGTGACTGCTGCATTGATTAAAGGGATTAAACTGGGCGCTTTCATTGCATTGAAGGCAGTTCTGCAAAGTGCCAAGTTGTCAACTACCCTTTTCAAGTAAGCCTATGGGTTTAGTGACTGTCTCCATGGTGCACACAAGTCAGCCTAAACTACAGTGGGTGTTAAAACATTGTTTTTTTTTATTCACTTGTTTAACATCTTGGGACTTTGAGTCAAACAATTATACTTATTGTATTTATGCATACAGTGCATTATACCTTAATGTTCCGATGAAAAATGTAATAGTAATTGCTTCAAATGTAATAGTAATAGGAAGAATTGACAATGTAATTGACCCCAGGCCTGCAACAAGCTGAGCCATATGTATTATAAGTGTATATTAATATGGTAACTCTTTAAATGCACCTCTTCCAATGTGCCATGGTCCCCTTGCATCTTTTTGTGTTCAGTGTTTCTCTGGATCACTGGTCTCTCATTTTCCAATTCCCGATGCATTTCAGAAAACAATGATAGTTATTTACAGTTATTTACTTACATGTTTTTGATGCAAATGGCTTTTCTGGAGGTTGTTTCTCTTACCTGAGATAATTGAATGGTGAGCAGTTCTCAAGATGGTGCCAATATAAACGCGTGGTTTGGTACTCCACAGGTGGGTGTATACTGTCTATGGTTGTTGCGACAAAAATCTTACTAATAATTTTGTATACGGGACTAAATAAACTCTACCATGGTCCCCTAAGAAAAAAAGATTGGTCCCCACTTGATGTAACATCCATATAATGTTCTAAAATTTAAGGTTATTAAAAAATAAGTGAACTGCTATTACAAAATCGAGAAAAACATTTTCCCTAGTGACTGGTTCATCAGGTGCAGATTCAGTACCAGCACTCAAGCGTCTGGGTCCTAAACAAACGTGTCTGCGGGGCGTCTGTGTATGTTTACTGGAAACAAACGTATGCTTTTTTGCGCAGTGTCTCCTTTCTGCCTGTTGTATCATTCTATTGAGGCCAGTTTTATCAACTGTCGGAAGAGAACTTTGAGGACTGCAACACTGAACCAAGCGACCAGTCATGATCGCAACTAATAGGAAGTGAGAGATAGTGATTTCAATCTGCTTCATCTGATTTGTCTATCGCGAATCCTAGTTCTTTTATGTCCATATGTGTAATGTGTGAACAGTTTAAGTAATGTACAGTCTTTTTAATAAAGGAATCCATACGTTTGTGTTTAATCACCACAAGAAATGGCTGTAGTCTTACATCTGGTAGCTTGTAAAAACCAGTTGCGTGCCCATCATTTGGCAACCCAATAAAGTTGGCGGCCAGTTGGTTACACGGCTTCACCCTCTCATTCACTCACACATGATAACAGAACAAGATTGCACTCAAACTACACAAGTGGCAAATTCGAGAATTCCTTGAATTCATTGTACACGTGTATGTAACATCAAACAAGTTGTAGCTTTCTGACAGTTTGTATGACGAGTATACCAAATGTACATAAAAAGATGTGCAAACGTCTAGATATAGAGGGTGTTATGTTGGTTTTAGTGATTGCAAAATGAATTTTAATCACGAGTAAAATCGAGAAGAGGATGCAGGTTTAACTGTAACTGCAAGACATTTTTAGGTGGGAACTAAATATGTACATTTGTCTCCTAACTCTCTGTCTGTGAACAGTTTTTCAAAGTGCTCAGCATTGTCTGGGACAGGAGAGCACGACTGGTCTGATGAGTAATTTCCCCTTATCCTGCAGTCAATTTGCATCAGATAGTCGTTGTGTCAATACTTTGAATCTAGTTGGCGCTGTGCCATTTGTGGATCTACATGGCTTGTGCCAAGTGGTGTACTATTTGTCCCTACAATGTTCAGCTGCCAGCACAGCCTATAAATACACAGAACACAAGTCTGCTCCATCTCTACATGTAATTGCATCAGGTGTTTTTGTTAGCATGTAATGCACGCAAAAGTGCAGGGTGAAAGAGAGTACATGAATTATATACTAACACACATGTTGCTTGTTTTTTGGATGCCATATTTAAGATGATGATTAAACGGAATGTATAATTATTTTATTTATTTTTAATACACCTGAAATTCTCTTGTTGGAGTTGTCTAATAATTTTTTTAAACAAAAACTTTTATCAGGAATGCCACAAATTCTCATCATTCTATATCTGTTGCTCTTCTGTGTGATTGCATTTTGCAGTACTTGTTGGCTTTCAAACATTACCTCTTACTGGTCTTCCTTGTAGGAATGTTTGAAGATGGCAAAAAGTTTGACTCATCGCGGGACCGGAACCAAGTTTTTAAATTTCGGATAGGTAAAGGAGAAGTCATTAAAGGTATTGTGATGTCTTTTTTGCACTAGCTAAAATGTCACTATAATTGAGCTAATGTTGTGTGTAGTGTTGTGTGTGGGGGATGTGTTTGTCTGTGGGGGATGTGTTTGTCTGTGGGGGTGTGCATATATGTGGGTGTATGTGTGGGAGACTGGGAGTGTGTATGTGTGTGTAGGAATGTGTGTGTGTGGGTGGGGGGTGTATATGTGTAGGGGTGTGTATGTGGGTGGAGGGGTGTGTATATATGTTGGAGGTGTGTATGTGTGTGGGGTGTGTGTATATAAGTAGGGGTGTGTGTGGGGCGTGTGTGTGTGTGTATGTGTGTACGGGGTAACATTATCCTCCTGTGCATCTCGGGCCCCATACTTTCTGGGATTCATCTATGACCCCTGGAAAGAAAAGTATCACTATCAATATACCCCAGGGTTAAGAGTTCTGACCGGTTTGGGTTGAGGATTCATACTGGATGTTAGATGATGATTCGCAATGTTACTGAACACATCTTTTCTTTGATTGTTCAAACTTATGTATGTAAACCATCCACCAATAAGTTGAGGATGTTTTATCATGCAACAGTCATAAAAAACATTCACAAAGTTGCAAAAAATAGTGCAAATGATATAATATTTGACATACATCATTTATAAATACTTCAGGAAACTCTCCTGTGTGTGTGTGCGTGTGTGCATGCATGTGTGTGTGTGTGCTGTGTACATGCATGTGTGTGTGTGTGTGTGTGTGCATGCGCGTGTGTGTGTGTGTGCAGGCGTGTGTGCGTGTGCACTGTGCACACGCGTGTGTGTGCATGTTCTCAATGTGTTTTTAAGGACTTTCATATGAACAAATGGCCAGTTTTAAATCCTCTGTGGCCCGTATGAGCAACCCCTCCAAAAGGTCTCCTCTCCAGTCTTTTCAGCCTGCATTAACACATCGTGGATTTCAAGAAAAACTGAACGATTCTGAGGAATACAGGATTTCAGCGTAACTGATCATTGCTAAGCTGGATTCATATGTCGCAAATGTAGTGTACCATTTTGCTGCTTAAACCTGCTGTAATCATGTGTGATATTTTGTTTCAGGATGGGATGAAGGAATTAAACAGGTAAGGGGTCTTATCTCTCTCAACCTGGTTTTGGATCGCAGGTAGCATGTGATTGTAGTGAAAATAAAAATATTTGGGGAAACCGTCTTACAGTTTTAATTAGCAATGGGTTCAACATTGAAATGCAGATTAAATATTGTTTCTGTGGCTGACATATGCATGGGGCCATCCATGAAGTATGTCACACTTGATGTGGACATTTTAGACCCCCCAAGATTCTAACCCCAATACCCTTGTCATGATTCATAATGCTGGCATGTACACCCCCTTGTAATGCTTTGTCATGCAATTCCCATGATGCTTCAGTGCCCATATTCAGTATTAAGGTCACCTTGCTATTATGGTCGCTTGCTATTATGGCTCACTCCCAAGAGTGACCTTAATGCCGAGCTTCAACTATATACACATGTATATATATATTACTGTATTCCGTATTACCGTAATTAGCGTACATGCCCTAATTAGCATACACCCCCATTTTTGGCGATGCCGGGAATCTGTAATGTAATGTCCTCTCCCCGATATCAAATTACTGCGACATTTGACGATCTTTTAACGTAACATTTTGTCACACTTATCTGGAGACTTTGCAGCGTTCTTGTATCCTCTTGACCACACGTGAATATATAAACTAAGCAACCTACATTAATAGTACAAAACACGTAGTATATTTGAAATGTGAATGTGTCCAACTCGGATGACACGCTTACTTGGCGTATGCCATTAGCATGCGCAAACAGCGAAACGATGGTGCCACCTGGCGAATATACTGCTAGCTATGTTATAAGGGACCGGTTAGTAGTTATTCTCTTGCAATAGGCAGTTTCATTGTGGCTGAGCAGAGCAATTGCATTTAAGTCTGCTCTTGCATCATCCAAGTCACCAAGTGACCAACTCGGCCGGCAACAACGTTGTGTCTATTTAAACTTGGCTCATTTGGGTGTACGCTTAATAGGGACAATTTTTTGACATATTTTAGCGTCTCAAATTTTTTTCAAGCTAATTAGATTGAATATAGTATATGCATTCACTCACACATCCATGCATTTGCGTTCGCACATACGTTTGCCCACAGGCAATGTCAGACACACAGTCGCACGCACGCACACACGCACGCACACAGACACATGTAACATGTTGTTTGTATGTTTGCCTCTGTTTCAGATGAGCGTAGGTCAAAGGGCAAAGATAACATGTACATCAGATTATGCATATGGAAAAACGGGACATCCAGGAATATATCCTTTGAAATGCTGAAGAAGCACAACTCCTGCACACAGTTAAACCAATGGATGGCCATGCTGTCATTGACATTTCTAACACCAGATCGGTGAAAACAGAATACAAAGTTCTTGATCACAGCAAATCTAAAATGCTTTTTTGCCAACATGTTTTCAATTCTTTTTGAATAAGAGTAACATAGAAGACTTGTACAGGAGGGCCTTACACCTCTTCACAAATATTTAATTCTGTGTTAATTATTATTATACCGAACTTATAAAGCGCTCTTTTCATACATAAAAGCCTGCTCAAAAGCGCTGTACACAATCAATAGAATAATCATAGAGAGTAAAAACAAAGCATAAAAACGATAGCATGATAAAAAAATAAAAATAATTTTTTTTTAGAAGACGGTATAATAAAATGAATATATATATATATATTGTTTTAAAAATGTAAGAAAAACTGACTAGAAAGAGTTAAGCACCAAAAACAGCTAGAAACAAATGTGTTTTTAGCAGCTTCTTGAAAGTGTTCAGTGTTTTTGCTTCACGAATGTGAACCGGTAGCGCATTCCACAACTTGGCTGCTGTTAACATTTATTATGTGTAGTATGTATATTATAATATACTATGATCAATATATAATTATAATAGTACGTAGATTATAATAAATCGGTTAATAATGACAATGCAATGAGTACGATTACTACTGAAATGAAAGATTGTGAGTATGATTACTTAAATAATGAGTATAATCAATTACTTTGGCAGTGTAGTCGAGTATAATTATTTAGTCCTTTGGCCGAAGGTCCAAGGGACTATTGCCATCACTCTGCGTCCGCCGTTAACTGCCGTATCTCAGAAACCGTTCAGCAACTTTTTCTCTAATTTTGCATAGACATATCTTAGGGCACTGCCATTATGCACGAGAAATCTGTATTTGATTGAATCATTTTAAGGGCTCCCTAGGGCCTCCAAGGACCCCAAAACTGGTAAAAAATGTAACATTTGTCCTATTTTTTTAAAAACTGTTCAGCAACTTTTTTTCTAAATTTGCATAGATGTATCTTAGGGTGCTGCCACTATATACAAGAAATCTGCATTTGATTGAATCATTCTAAGGGCACCTAAGGGGCCCCCAAAGTGCAAAAGTTTTATATTTAGTGATGTGGTTTTGAGAAGGGCCCTTGAGACCACCCCCAACAGTAGATTTTGTTTAATGTGCCACAAAGTCAGCAGTGTGACTAAACTCTGCAGCCTAGTGCTACTGTTCCATTAAGACCTTGACTACTCTTTAATTGGTCACAGCGCCCAGGCAGAGTAGACACCCCCAACAGTAGATTTTGTTTAATGTGCCACAAAGTCAACACCATGACTAAGCTCTGCAGCCTAGTGCTACTGTTCTATTGAGACCTTGACTAATCTTTAATTGGTCACAGCGCCCAGGCAGAGTAGACACACTTGACCCCTGTTAGACTGAACAGTTGCCTAACACTTTTTATCTTCAAAACTATTGATTTTCTATAATTGCAAGTTGTGTTTATTTTGATGTTCATTTAATTATAAAATGGTGTGACAGTGGTGTCTATTGGTTAAAGATGTATTGTCTGTAGAAACCTGTAGGTGACAAACATAGAAAATTTATATTCTGGACAACTATAGAGTGAACTATCCTACACTCTATTGATATCAAATGCATTCTACTCTTCTGTTTACGCTTGCCATGCCTTGTGTAGACATGGTACTATGTAAATCAATTGTATCAATATAGACTAATAATTACAGATTCACAATATAGTTGACACCTGAAACAACCAAATGTCAACCATTAGAAGAGTTGACATAGTTCCGCTATACACAAGCAAGAAATCTGTATTTGATTGAATAATTCTAGTGTCATCAGCATATAGTAGAACATACATTTTCTACATCATCATCCCTAAGGTTGTTGTAAATTTCACCAGCTGCCATGTCAAGTCCGTTATAATTGTGACTAACAGTGTTCAAAATGATTCAGGTAAATAGCAAATAACAAAGGACACAAGTTTTCTCCTTGCCATATCTATACATCACGAGAAGAAGGCTGACACAACCTGGCCCTGATTTATACATGATTTAGCATTTTAGTACATGATGTATACAACTATCAACACAATGCCATTAATACCGCATGAAATTATCTTAGACCACAAGGAGGACCGGTCTACTAAATCAAATGCTTTCTTATAATCGATGAAGGCACAATAAAGCCTTTTGCGTCGAGACAAATACAATTCAACCAATACCCCTATTTGAACACTGCCTGTTCTTCACCTATTACATTCGCTTTGTTTAGGTATGTGGTCAGTCTGGTGTTCTGAACAATCACTAAGGATTAATGAACACTTGTGCAGAATGTCACCCACTTGGCAGGTTTAATTGATCTATTCAGCAATGAGGACACTGCTTAGGCCTCACTCTGGACACTGTCACTCACAGTGTTGTGTATTGTCTTAGTTGGTGCATTGAGCTAATCTACTTGACCATGAATCAGTGGTGGCTCTGGTTGTGTATTACACCCAGCTGTGGAGCTAAGATTCTCTGCCTGCTATTGTTTGATGGAAACTGTGACTAATCTGTAATTGGTCACTGGCAGTAGCTTGTGTCAACAGACAGCATTAAGCCACTAGACCCCTGTTAAACTGGACAGTTGCCTGTAGGTTTTAAACTGTGTCAAACAGTGAGTCTACCTTTTGCTCTCAAATAATCTGTCCTCTTAGTTTTACACATGAAGACATAATCTGGCATAACTTGATAAGTCTTTGTAGCAGCACATTTGTACTTCCAGTGTATCATTGCAACATAACATACATATTACATACTGTGTGCCACATTTGAATGTTGTGCATGTAATATTTCCATGCAATCCATTTGCATATATAATGTAAAACTTCAACAGCCGTTTTCTTCATTTTCACTTTTTGATCCCTATCATGTTCAATGCTCCATAACTTTGCCAATTTTTGTAGCAGTCATATTTTTTGAAACTGTGTAAAGCACCCTACCAAACCTTTACAAGGATGTAAGAAAACAGTGTTACAATTTTTCCGATTTATCACTCATTTGGTCAGCCGGGGTCACATATAGACGTATTAGTCCAAAGGACTTCAGGGCCACTTGGCCCATTTTTAATGAATGTAATTACTCTAAATTTGTTCATAAGTACTGAGTAGTCTGTACAATGCCTCATGTATCTGGTGTAGAACCTACCAAGGTAATTTCCTTGACCGTAAGCACTATCCCATCCAATGCAACTCTAGTGTTTGACGTCGAGCTGCTGTCCCTACAGTGAGGTGTGGACACTGGACATTGGTCAAGCAAGGATGACCAGCGTGGACGAAAGTGGCCCGATGTGCTGTGGATGTTGTAGAGGATACTCAGATTATTTCCATGCTGCGATGGCACATAGTCTCAATGTTGAGTATACGGACATCCACCAGGGGGTGCCGTTGTCGAGTCGGCGCCATGACTTACACGAACGCCCGTAGAGCTAGTCTTGATGGTGGCTGCGTCATCATGACTCACTGTCTCGTAACCATGGTTACAGTAATTCTCGTGGAAATTGCTCCTGTCACTGTAAGATGCTGTGGGGATTTCGTTGCAGTGTGTTTGTCACACTGGATTCGACCAAGTTGATTGTCTGTGCCCCATTGATGTGGCGCCACCTGCAGTCACAGCGAGGCATTAGTCTACTGCAGTGTTTGTTAATCTGACATGTCAGTGACTTGTATTCAGCTATGTATACATATAAATTGCCCATGGCAGTTTATTGGGTACGGAAGACCAGTAGCTGTATCGGCAGCAAGCGAAGCTACAGAATCTGTGAGATCTCCCATATACAGCTAGTCAACCTAAGCCCTACGACAGCATATCAGCGCACAGTTAACCATGGATAATGTGCCTCCGTTTGTTGCCGTAATACAACCAGCTGACGTTCTGGAGACTCGATTGTCTCACCGGTGTTACCAATTAGACGCAACCACATTGTGGCATACAGAAATCTCATCGCCATCGCCGACGATCGACATTTTCTACCAGATGGCGAGCACCGCTGGACAACGGATGCCAATTGACTGCCAATGTAAAAACGCAGCATTTTAATGTCGCATTCTTCGCTTCACGTGCCATATGATGACGTAGAGTCGTGTTATCATGTGTTCCTATTGCTTACGTTGTGTGTGCGTGTCTTTGTGCGTGTATGTATGTTGTCATCATTTATTCATTGTATGAATGTAACGCATCGTCACATTGTTCATCTAATTGACCCATTTTCAGGCGTACTTTTCCTGATACGCTGTCATTTATAAATCATGCCATGGGACTGTTAGTTCCCTCTGTGTATTTTCCCAGATCAAGTCGTGTATTGATCTGTGATAATGAAGAGACCATAAATGTACATTTAATGCAAATGCCTTCGTATTTCCCCGCATTTAGGCATTTTTATGTCTTGTGGTTTTAGCTGTATGTAATGACTTACCAACGTTGTTTGGACATGAATGTTTGGAATCGTGCAAAAGGAAGATGTACAAATCTGGTGCAAATTATTAAAATGTAGGAACCATTTTACGCGTCTTCAATTCATTATTTGACCACACCTGTTAAAGGGAGGTCGTCTGGTCCTCGGTTTTATTATATTAATATAAGACTATAAAATAAACATGTGCCTGAAATATGCCTGAAACAGTATGCTCAATTTGACATTTTCTTGTGTGTAATGTAAACAAAACATTGAGAGGGCTGCGATCATGCTCCACAGCAGGAATTAAATGGTCATTAGGAATGAGTAAGATCACAAGAGTAGTGATGATGCATAGATCGGTGCAAGTTTGTAATGCAGACAGAATTTCAATAGATTTATTCACGTCAGCGCATGACCCATTTCATCTACAGGTCCTACGTAAGTGACAAGGATGACACGTAATGACATCACTGTTTGGTAGCATGCATTGCGCTAAACAACAAAGTGACATACAATGAAACCAACTGATACGCCGTAAGCCAATGGGCACAATACACAACACATCTTTAGGTTTGTTCGTCACAACATCGCAGTGCTGCGGTTTGAAACTGCAGCAACAAAAATAGATAACCAATCTCCCGAGTTTCTGCCAACTCACTATTATAACGTTGACTGTACACGTACATACATAGAGTGGGTTAAATAACCGATTATAAATACATTCAAAAGAAACAGCGACACTCCAGCAGCATCCTGTACAATACCTCCCACATTATGACGTAACAGCTTCATTCCATGCATGAATGTTGGACAAGACACTTTAAAGGCCAGTTTAGACGAGTGATTTCTGCCCCAAACTAGTCAGCTGACATGGTCGCAAGACTATGTCAGCTAAATTATGTGTACATTTAGAGGAGCAATGTGTCAGTCATTATGACCTAGATCTTGACTCGTACCATTCCCAATTTGAGCTTTGGTGAAAGGTGACAATGGTCACTGAACTGAGACCAGCCTCAATCTGACAGACAAATTAATTGTCACAAATTGTAGTCGCTAATTAGCTACACAAGGGTGTGACCAAAATCACCAATGCTTCAGCTGCAGTATTGTGACACAGCATCGCCTGACAAACTGGAAAATTAATCTCTCGTAGGAACCAGCCTATATACACTAGTGTTAACAAAATGATCTAAATCCTGCCTGCTCACAAGCCTTCTTAGATACATTGGTCAACCAAAAATATAACCTTCCATCTTTCTTTGCACACAGGTACATTCATACTGGCATACATGGTACTTACGTAATGCACAAAAGTAATATTACACTGTTGTAGGCTTAAAGCATCAAGCGTTTTGACACATACTTTGTGTACTGGAGGTAGATTTATAAGTGTCCTCGTTGTGTCGTCTGGCTCACGTCTACTGCAAGCAAAGCGAATACAGAAGTATTCCTTCTCACTTAAGAAAGACAGAAGAACCTAAAGACAATAAGTAACATTACTGATGGAACAGTGTACATCAGACATCAAGTATAGAAAGTATTCATTCTCACAGAGGAATATACATTAATGGAACAGATTATATACTGACTGTAAACGCTTGCAGTGTGAATATGTTTAAAACTAAAATCGACAAATACCTCACGTGGAAAGGGTTCACACATATAAAACAGTTGGACTCTTTGTTGTTCATTTGCCATCTGGGGTTTCTGCTCTGGATGGCAGTACAGGGCTGTATTGTTAAATCAGGTTAAATACTACATTTACATAAACAGACACAAACAAACAGTATATACATCATGCGATAAATATTTGCTGAACAAGAAAAACTTGACATCTTTGTCCTGCAACCATTCACATCAGTTTTGTTCGGTAAAGCGTATCATAGGATTCAACTGGCCATGAAGGACAAACATCCATAATAGACACACTTAACATTTAAAGCTATGACCAGAGCGGAAAAGAGAACGAATTCATAATCAATATTAATCTGTGCTGAACAGCTGTAAAGAGCTTATGCTAGAATGTCATTCAGAGACCAACAGTATACAGGGATGTCTTGCAAATGAGTTACTATGGCATGCAAGAATCATATCAAATATGATCATCTCTATCAATTAAGCATCTCAAAGCTAATAATGGGAACATTTCGACTGCAGTGTATTTTGACTACTACACATGACACCATACACAAGATACATGGTGAGGAAGGGGAGACACATGACACCATACACAAGATACATGGTGAGGAAGGGGAGACACATGACACCATACACAAGATACATGGTGAGGAAGGGGAGACACATGACACCATACACAAGATACATGGTGAGGAAGGGGAGACACATGACACCATACACAAGATACATGGTGAGGAAGGGGAGACACATGACACCATACACAAGATACATGGTGAGGAAGGGGAGACACATGACACCATACACAAGATACATGGTGAGGAAGGGGAGACACATGACACCATACACAAGATACATGGTGAGGAAGGGGAGACACATGACACCATACACAAGATACATGGTGAGGAAGGGGAGACACATGACACCATACACAAGATACATGGTGAGGACACCATACACAAGATACATGGTGAGGACACCATACACAAGATACATGGTGAGGACACCATACACAAGATACATGGTGAGGACACCATACACAAGATACATGGTGAGGACACCATACACAAGATACATGGTGAGGAAGGGGAGACACTCAAGAAGGGGACTACTGTATAGCAAGCCAGAATCAGATTATTTCCCTTCACAACAGAAACAAACGATCAAAGTTTAGTTAATGAATCCCGATACTTGACTTATCCATCACTAGCTGCCTAGCAAAACGTCCGTCAAGTCATAAAAAGTGGATACTACACACATGGAGCACAAGACATTCCGTTGTATATTTTGTTGAAATTCTGGCCCCAAATGTTTCTGTTTATGTCAAAAACAAGGCAAAGTTTTTAAAGCGACAACTGTATGTGGGAATGTTTGAACTGATGCTGCCCTAGTGATGTAATTCACATGTATCACCATTACCAACCAAAACCTGACGAAGCATTACCAACGGCAAAGTTTGACGAAGACCACACATAATTTTAATTGACGTACGCTGGTAGGCAAACTGTGACATACTGGATTCATCAGCTACATCCGCAGTACAAGGGGTGCTTAGGCATATTCATAGCTTAAAATGCACACAAGCCAGCTTGGTTTATGAACCATTTTTCACTAGATGGCAAACTAATCAGTGGCATCATTAAGAAACATTACTCAGAGTACTTACAAGAATAAATAAGGTCATAATCATCTGCAGTTTTAAATTCTGCGACTTCTGTCGCCCGTTATAAGTCATCTGTGTATCACCGATATCTAACCATTGGTGATCCAGATGTGATCGCGATAATAAAAACAATAATACACACTTTCAACAGACAGTGAAGAAGGTATGATAAAAAAGTTGAATAATACTTCAACTTTTAAGGTCAACCTTACGGGAACGTATTCATCTTCAGATGAAACATTTCTATTTCAAAAATACCCATCTTCAGATTTGTTCTTAAATTTGTCACCTGTGTAAGACTGTATTGAATAATAACATCTTAAGCCTTTCAGAATAATATCTGTACTTCGAGTTACCCGACGGACATTGTAAAATGTAGCTCACCCTAGAAGTTCTTAAATATGACATGAAAAATATGTCATTTATTAGCCACCCTGTGTAAATGCAAGCTCAAGAAAAAACCCAACCCAATCTCGTTGTCAAAATACCGGAAATATACGTTTCTTATATTGGAAAAGAAATCATGGGTTATATCATTTATATTAGTAAAAATGTCATTAAGTTGGAATTTAAAATGAGTAAATTAAAAAGTAGGTGACTGACATCTTCGCAGCAAAAACAACAAATCACCAAACAAATTCTCTGATACGGCAAAATAAGTAAAATCTGTCCTATCCACACAACCTACAATTTGAGCGCTTGTAACTGAGACACAAATATTATTCTGAAATACCATAGTCCAGAGTACGATGCAGCCACACTCGTAACAATACTAAATATGGTCAGGGGTTAATTAGCAGATGTGGAGCAAATTGTGAGCAACATTAAGAAGTCACGATTTCTTGACAGTTGTTTTGCTCGCTGCTCTCTTGCTTTGGAGGCTAGTAGAGGAGGATCCTCTTCTCGATGGCCTTGCGACAGATGGGGCACTCGTGCATGCGGTCGCCACACATCTGACATGTGCCGTGACCACACAGGAAGATCATGTTCTTGAGTCGGTCCATGCACACTGGGCAGCAAGTCTGTCAACAAATGGGTAGTTAGTTATTTATATTTGTTATTTATTTTTTATTGTAACTACAAATACATAGCAACTGCAAGATGGCGCATCAGCGTCTATTGCAGTCAGACGAGGGAAACAGTCCACCATTTTTCAGCTGCACATCTTTGACCGGTCAACTGAAAAAAATTGTATGTTACTGTCAGGTTTTAGAAGTGGCATTATCCATCAAAATACTGCTGCATTGTTTGGCTCCACTGTGTAGACAATACATAACATTCAGTCGTGTATAGCCAAGGTGGCGGATCACCTTGACGCCCGCATACCAAATAAGGGCAATGACGTACGACTAATGGTCCCAATTGAGCTAAGGTACATATGTAGGTGTGTGTGTAGGTTAACGTTGTTTTCCTCCTTGATGGTTCGCATCTCAAACTTTCAGGGGTTCAGCCACGACCCCTCAGAAGAAACGTAACAATGTTTTGACATTCCCAATGGGTTAAGGATTTTTAGTGATTTTAGGATTCATACCAGACGCTAGAATTACATAAATCGATTGGTAGTTATGCAAAGCAAATACAGAAGTTAAGCATATTTTCTACGATTGTTCTGAGGACCGCCGATCAGGTGGGAACCTTTTATGTAACTTGCATTATAAAAAACTGCTCAAATTTGCATCATAACAAACATCAGTTTGAATACTTTGAGAAACCGTCTTCAGCATCTGTGTGTACAGAGTGCCAGCCATCAGAAGGATTGGCATTTTACTAGTATGTGTAAATCCTATATTATAACATAATGCAGTGTGAATGTCCAGTTTTAGTCTAAAATTTATAGGAAATATAGAAATGAATTCAGATGTCATGAAATTTGCAGATCTGATTATGGCATTGTGTGACACAGAAACAGAAAACTAATCATGACTAATCAAATAGTTCAGTTCCATTGTGATCACAGTATCATGCAATAAAACTTGCCTAAAATAGTCTGTGAAGAAAAAAAATTAATTAAAATATATGTTGTCAGGCAAACTAACTTTGTTTAAAATACATTCTATATGGGTAAAAAACTTTCTCTAAAATATATTGTGTCTATTAAATTAACTTTGGTTAAAATTTATATATCTAGCAAACTAATTTTATGTAAAATATATTTTATCTGGCAAACTAACTTTGTCTAAAATATATTTTCTCTGATAAACTAACTTTTGTTAAAATATATTCTATCTGGCAAGCTGATCTTGACTAAAATACGTTCACCTAGCATACTTAATGTACTACATCTAGCAAAATGAATGATCAGGACTGTGAAGATAATTTTACATGCCATATCAAGTGACGGTTTGAAAATCAGATGCAATCTATCAGTACCAACTTGTCCACTATGTGGCGCCTCCGACCACACACTAACCACAGCCACCATAGTTGAGACCGACACTCTGTCAGTGATCTCACCTGGTCTTTGATGTCTTGTAGTTGTTGCTGTAGTTTGGTGACGTCTCCTCCTCCCCCATTGTCCTGTTGTCCATTGTTCATCAGCAGTCCTGTAGTCGCAGGTGCTGGTGGGGCTATAACATCACCAACAAGCAGAGTTACCTTGGCGGTGCATGCAAGGAAACACACCTAGTAATGGTTTCTAGTTAAAGCCATGTCTAGATCAGAGTTTATATGATGCCCATGGATAGCTACAATGTTACTATATATTGCTGTGCTGGTGGGGTTTGTTGCTTGGCACCCAGCCAGAAACAGCACATGCTGCCAGCAGCCACGTTCAGCAACAGGCAGTTCTGTTTGCACCCAATATCTCCATCCCACTGGGGCTCCCCAAGTAAATTTTAGAAACTCTCAATCTACAAACCACCCAAACAGGGTGTGGATGATGCCTACAAAATGCCAGTCCCATACTTGCGAAATTGATGGTGATATGCTCCGACATACATATAGAATGACAGACCCACTCTTGTGCTGTAATATAGAAATATCACTTGCCACTCACTATCAAAGACCAATACTGCAATAATTGATGGTGATAAGCTCCGACATACATATAGAATGACAGACCCACACTCTTGTGCTGTAATATAGAAATATCACTTGCCACTCACTATCAAAGACCAATACTGCAATAAAGATTGGTGCTTTGTCACAATTTGATTTGAGCAAGTGATCACACTCAACAGTTAATCACTCATGAATAATGGATGTCTGTGTTTGTATAACTCTTCATTCTAGGACTGCTATGGAACTAAACAAACGGCATGGAAAAAGTAAAGCGTACATTTAGGCCTGATTACTGACTAATGGACGTAAGTAATTGCTCAAATAAAAAATACTTTTAGGCCTGATCACTTGATGGGCAACTTAAAATTTGACTTTTAGGTCTGACCAATAGACACACATAATTTGTCAAATAAAAAAGTTAGACCTGACCACTGGATGATAATAGTTGGTCAGAGTGGGAATCAATGTAAAGCATCAACACTAAACAGTATAACTTGGTCCATGCTCTGTTGTTGGTCCTGTTTTATTCTTTAGATTAACCAATTGAATTTGTGTTTTCAAAAGATAGCCTAGCTATGTTCTCATGATTGATGATTACAGATACATGGAACATTTACGGACTTTACTATATATATATATATATAATTTTAATTAACTAGTTTTAGTTTTTGGGGCAATATCCTCAGTGACATATTAGTGCGATGTAGTTGATATGTTATTTGACGTAAGTGTACTTGTTGTTAAAATCGTACAATATTGCATAACAATTTAAAATTTAAATCACGTCAACACTTTCACCACACCAAGAGGCTAACGCCAATACAATCACCAGGTGGCGTGCACATAATGTGTAACGTTTGTTATTTTTACTATTAAGCATACATTTACAGATGTACATCCGTTCCCAAATTGTGTGTTACATTAGCACAACAAAAACTTTTATACATTCAGATCTGAAAAATCCAATCATTTTCATTAGCATGACTCTATAAAAATTAACACCAGACAATGTACCCGAATTCAGTGTAGCCATGCCATTTCCGTAGCGTAGATTTAGGGTCAGGCCGTGGTCTATGTGAATTATTCAAGAACACGGCCACCTTTTTTCTGCCAAAACAGTTTCTAGAATATTTGTACATATAAAGAAAAGAACTTTGTAACTGGTGAATACTTTACAATAATTAATAAGTGTCATACACATGGTTTTATTTGTGTCAATTCAGTTTAAGTTGTGCAGAAACAAGGACTGCTTCAGAGTAATTGCACGACAATTCAGCATTGATGTTTCATAATCTCCAGCTATGCTTGTTTTAAGCAAGTAGATATTTATATTCTATTACTAGGTAAAATTAGTATATGAGCTAAATATAAGCTAGGAGAAATTTGGTGTATGTTGGGTTAGTGTTAGGCTTTTCAATAGTATTAATAGGTTTTGGCCTGGTTTTGACCCGTTTTAACCTGGTTTTAACCGCTAAGCAGTCAAAACAGGTTTTGACCGGCTAGAGTGCAACCCTGATTTCTGGAGCTGGTTGTAGTAAGAGGGCTGACATGTTCACTTCTAGTGTGATGGAAGGTTAGAGAGTGACACTCACGCGTTCCCCCACAGCAGACAATGAATGGCACCATCTTCTCAATGGAAGAACGGCACTGAACACACTTCTTCATGAGACCCCCACAGCCTGCAAACACAAGACAACATATCATACCCACGACAATCTAGCAGTTATCACACTTCTCATGCCATATGACACTGATCTTATGCATTAAATCATGGATACAGGACTCTTGCTAAAAGGAAGACGTTGAACAAATCTGGTTCAGGTATCCAAGGCAAAGTGCAGGCAAGAACAGGTATACGAAAGTTGTTCCTTATAAAATTATATAAACAATGGCAAGTGAAAAATGTATTAATAAAATTTTACACACTTGTGTATTAAATGCAGGTAAAACATGAAGTAATATCTTCCATGACTGAGACGATGCGAGAGAGTGACCTACCCTCACATGCACACATGTGCCCGCACGGCTGGAACAGGACGGACGCCTTCTTGTCAGAGCACACGACACACTCCTCTATCTACAACACAAGAACACCGTTGCATTCTCAAAGCCAGCGTCATGTTATAATCACAGAAACCTTCCTATTAGCAGAAATGATGGGTCAAAATTATGACAAAGTTGTTTGAAACAATCACATATCCAGCTACAATGAATGGTCAAAATAATGATGTGCGCCTGTCCAACTTTAAGAATGGCCTTATACAGTGTACTTATCATGCATTTTATATGGTACATGGTATGGTGCCCCAGTTCCTTTCCCTCAGTGCTGAGGGAAATTAACCACAGCTGGAGCACCATATGGCACCGAATGAGGTGGTGGAACTTCGACGTTGCCCTAAACGCCAGGGGGGTGTAACAGGTAGCAAGTAAGTAAGTGTATGGTATGGTATAATGTTGGTGTTCCGTCCTATACACTATATGTAGGAAATGCCGTCATGAGGATTTAACAGTGACGCCACACAGGGGATTAGGCACGACTTATACAATTTGTTTTTCCAATCCAAACCATTCAGACAATTCCAATCAACACCACCCAGACAATTCCAATCAACACCACCCAGACAAGTCCAATCAACACCACCCAGACAATTCCAATCAACACCACCCAGACAATTCCAATCAACACCACCCAGACAAGTCCAATCAACACCATCCAGACAAGTTCAACCAAAACCATCCATATGAGTCCAATCGACACATCCAGACAAGTCCAATCAACACCATTCAGGCGAGTCCAATCAACGCCATCCAGACAAGTCCAATCAACACCATCCAGACAAGTCTAACCAACACTACCCAGACAAACCCAATGAACACCATCCAGACAAGACCAATCAACAAATTCCAGACAAGACTAACTAACACCACCCAGACAAATCCAACCAACACCACCCACAAAATTCAACCAACACCATCCAGACAAGTCCAACCAACACCATCGAGACCAACCAACACCGCTGAGATGAATGCGACAGCGTACCTTGGTGCGTGACTGCACCGGCTCCTTGCACATGAGACACTTCTTGACGCGGGGAGAGCAGAGAGAGCAGGTGGCAATGTGACCACATGGCCCAAACAGCGTGTCGCGCTTCATGTCGGAGCAGACCATGCACTCCTCCAGGGACTCCGGGTCATCCTGCATCACTGGGATGTTGGTCAGGGCCAGGGAGTTACTGCAACGGAGAACACAGGTGAAGGTAACATGAAACACAGGTGAAGGTAACAAGAAACACAGGTGAACACAGGTGAAGGTAACACAGGTGAAGGTAACGGTGAAGAACACACAGGTGAAGGTAATGGAGAACACAGGTGAAGGTAACTGAGAACACAGGTGAAGGTAACAGAGAACACAGGTGAAGGTAACAGAGAACACAGGTGAAGGTAACAGAGAACACAGGTGAAGGTAACAGAGAACACAGGTGAAGGTAACAGAGAACACAGGTGAAGGTAACTGAGAACACGGGTGAAGGTAACAGAGAACACGGGTGAAGGTAACAGAGAACACAGGTGAAGGTAACTGAGAACACAAGTGAAGGTAACTGAGAACACGGGTGAAGGTAACTGAGAACACAGGTGAAGGTAACAGAGAACACGGGTGAAGGTAACAGAGAACACAGGTGATGGTAACAGAGAACACGGGTGAAGGTAACAGAGAACACAGGTGAAGGTAACAGAGAACACGGGTGAAGGTAACAGAGAACACAGGTGAAGGTAACAGAGAACACGGGTGAAGGTAACAGAGAACACAGGTGATGGTAACAGAGAACACGGGTGAAGGTAACAGAGAACACAGGTGAAGGTAACAGAGAACACAGGTGATGGTAACAGAGAACACAGGTGATGGTAACAGAGAACACGGGTGAAGGTAACAGAGAACACAGGTGAAGGTAACAGAGAACACGGGTGAAGGTAACAGAGAACACAGGTGAAGGTAACAGAGAACACGGGTGAAGGTAACAGAGAACACAGGTGAAGGTAACAGAGAACACAGGTGAAGGTAACAGAGAACACAGGTGAAGGTAACAGAGAACACAGGTGAAGGTAACAGAGAACACGGGTGAAGGTAACAGAGAACACAGGTGAAGGTAACTGCGAACATAGGTGAAGGAAACAGACAATATAGGTGAAGGTAAATTCTAATACATCGTGGTATCCAGTATTTAGAACTGCTCAGAGCACTTTACACTTCATTCCCTGGCAGACCTGTTTGAATGGACACCATCCCGACTAGGAAGGAAGCACTCAGCCATGCTGTAATTACTGCACAAAGATTATTCGTCCACAAATATCCAACACTGTTTTAGCCAGGTATGCGTTCATACAAGCATTATGGAATAAACTAACTTGCTCAAGGTTTGAAAGGGCAAACAAAGGATTAGAATCCAGGTTCTTTGAATTGAGAGGCTGATGTTCTAAACGCTGTGCCACCGCGCTCCAAAACATGACAGGCCGAGGCACAGCAGGCGAAGATCCAACTCAAAAGTTGCCGGTCTCGCAGCTAGGGCCCATTTTACATTCAGCTCATAAGCCCAATTTCGCTCTTTAAAACATATTTCTTTTCAATGTATATTACTAAATTGTGCACATTGCCGAGCTTATGATGGAATTTGCTCCATAACTAATGACTGCTTTAAAGAGCATGTTAGTGAAACACATTTTAAAAATGCTCCTTAAATTAAATGATGGATTCTGTTTAATGACAGATTTCCTAAAGAGCTCCCTATCGTAGAGATACGTCCCCTGCTGCTGGCAGCACCGACTTACGTGTGTTTCTCCTTGTGGCACTTGGTAAGGGCCTTGCAGAGGTTGGGGTCTGGGCACAGGTCAAGCGGGGACTGACCCTTCTTGTTCTTGATGGTCAGGTCGGCGCCATTGGCCGCAAGAAAGCACGCGATGGATGCACTTGACTTCTTGTCAGCACCAGGTGTCCCCAGACCCATCAGCAACTGCAATCAGGTCAAGGTCATTCAATGTCAACTACATCAAGTTCATTCATGATGATGCAGCATATTATTTCACTGATTATATTCTAATATTTTACAATATACTAGCCGAGTTAGCCGGCGAGATACAGACCAACCGGTCTGTGCTGCCATCTAGTGGATGACCAAGCATTACTTTGGCACAGTGCACACAGTGACTGATATATGGGGGTCATTATTAGCTTATAATCACAGGCATGTAGAAAAAAATCCACTGTGACAACTTCTGTGAAATTCCATCAGAAATGTTAATTCCCAAGATCCCCGCCTCCAGGAACAAGATCCCCACCTCCAGGAACATTTAAAAACAACAAATAAATGAACTATTTCAATGGCCCACCGAACATGCTTACAACATGTCAGCTGCATACACGCAAAACTGACAGCAATTTGAGGGAACAAAGGCAGTGACAACTCAGTGTTATAAAATAGAAGAAAATACAATGACAATCTTCACCACTCTTTTACTATGACTTACTAACATAACATATAATTATAACAAATGTCCACTTTACTGGTCAGTGTACGAGGGTAACGAGAAAGGGAGTGAAACTGGCCACAGCATCAAAGTACGAAGTGATATTAACTCTTTCAGCCCCACCCACCTTGCCGACGTCCTGCATGTCCTGTAGCTGTCGGAGCTGTGACAGCGTGTAGTGACGCAGTGCCTCGTGTAGTGGCGTGTCACCGTCTTTGTCAGGGATGTTGAGGTTGCAAGACTCCCGTACCAACAACTGCGGGAAGAAACACTTGACGTGAACACCACACCCTATCCTCACACCCCATTCCATCCTCACATGCCAGGGGGTGCTGAGATTATGTCAGTCTTGGTACCTCCCCCGACAGATCGCTGAAGTTACACTGACCCCATTAACCAATCATCTTCTTGCCATTCTGAAATCAGCAATTTGGGTTTAGCCACAATCGTAGCTGATGTTACAAGTAATTGATGTAATGTTCGGAAAGGGGAAGTAAATATTAGAAAGAGTACTACCTCTGGCTCGTGTGAAAGGTCAGTGTAATTATATTGGAATTTCTTGGAGTTCTCCTTGATATGGGGCACGGGCATTTGCAAGTTCCTACAGTCATAGCTACGATATGTGGAATCAACTACTAGAACAAAGTATAACTGATTCAGTGAACTTCCGTACATTGCATAGGATATCTGTGGAGTCAACTACTAGGACAAAGTACAATTGATTCAGTGAACATCCGTACATTGCATAAGATATCTGTGGAGTCAACTACTAGAACAAAGTACAATTGATTCAGTGAACTTCCTTACATTGCATAGGATATCTGTGGAGTCAACTACTAGGACAAAGGACAACCTATTCAGTGAACTTCCGTACACTGCATAGGATATATGTGGAGTCAACTACAGGACAAAGTACAACTGATTCAGTGAACTTCCGTCCATTGCATAGGACATCGGCCAGGGGTAGTCAACTACTTGCCGTGGCATGCAAGAACAAACATTCCCATAACCTAGTTAAACTGAGCCTGCCTGTTCTTAATGCCAAAATAAATTAGCACTAGATTCAAGATGGCCTGACCCCCCCCTCCATGGACTAGATGAACCAGTGTTTGAGCTAGGCAGGCTGCACATACAAATAGCCAACAATGACTGGGAGGAAAACGTTAACATACACATAGAATTACATAGACTAGCTTGATTATAGTTAGATGACCATCCTACCCGCACTATCTGTGTGTGTTGCCTCTCCACTGCCAGGTGTAGTGCCGTCTGCAGATTGGCGTTCTGTATGTCCATGTTGGCCTTGCCCTGAAATCACAGCCACATGGTCATCTACCCAGTGACATTACCACCATTGGTCACTAGGTGGCAGAACTGCTCAAAGGTATGACCACACATCTGACATGACTGCAGTTAGTCTACTAATCCCAAAGAGCTATATATACTTAGTATACAAACTCTTTGCTAATGCGGTTTTAAACCGGTGTGAAGCCAGTTTCGAACCCATAGAGTGTCCACACTGCAAAATCTAAACCGGATTACTGATTTGAACCGGTTTAAACTAATCCACCTCCTTATCAATGCCAGATGTCGCGGCCAGTGACCATGTTGCTAACAAAAAAAGGTGACAGAGATTATGATCACAGATTACAGATTGACTTAACTGGTCTCTGGGGAGAGGCAGGAGGTTTAGCACCAGTTGGATGGGTTGATGCAGAACAGCCATATCTTTGAATGTATTCGTGGTTGAAACCTAAATGGGGATTCAGGGTATGACAGGATTGCGTCAGAGTATCAGTATGGCAACAGCAAAGATGGGGTGCCGCCCTTTGAAAGTTCTGCTCTCTCAGCCGACAACTTTCTAACTGACAGATATGAGGTCGCAATATGTGATAAACTTGAAGTTACGGCACTTTCTTCAATAAGTATAGCCATGCATCTTGGATCAAAATAACACTCTTGCGCTGTTACCTGCGAGCACCAATTGACCTAATTAATGCCACACCCTCTTGCTATTGGGCGTGGCATTGTGGTCATTACCCGAAACAACCACATTAGTTGACGTCTACTTCGGTTCAAGGTGCTGCAGTGTGAACGCAATGGGATGTTTGAACCAGTTTAGTTCTTGCGCACGGAAGCAGATTAACTAAAACGGCTCGAAGCCTGTTTGTAGTGTGAATGGGATATAAATGAACAGAGCCATTGTCAGTAATACTTTAATAGTTGGACTAGGTCATTCCTAAGGTGATCATGTTTCAGGCATACATTGTTACACAATATTGCATTTTATTTTACTTCTATAGTCCTAATAGTGCTCTGGTTTGCATCATCCAATGCCGCTGTGGGTGTTGTTACTGAGCAATGCAATTGAAGAGTGAAAACAGCACTGTTTAATGCAAACTGGAGTTTGGCAATGCGCATAGTTCATCTCTGTCTTTGCGCTTGCTTGCAGTTTGCCTTCGGACTATGCAGGCATTATGCTTAACAATCTTGAAGTATATTCCAATGTTTCAATTCAACTCGATTCAATCGGTAACATCTGTTTTATTCTATCTGTTCACGCAGAGTTCGTTGTTTTTCTGTTTAAAAGCACTTTGTTTCTCATTAATATAATGATAGACAGCATCACATTCAAGCAATACTCACCTGTCGCACAAGTAATTCTGCGACTTCGACATGGTTGTTGAGGGCTGACAGATGGAGCGACGTGTACCCATCATCCTTCTTCTCATCCGCGATCCATGGACGTGGCAGTTTACCCAGGAGTATCCTCATCGCACTGGACAGAGAGGTCCGAGGTCACGTAATCACACACAGGTCATAGGTCAAATAACCAAATACAAGTGACAGGTCAACGGTAGGTTGTTGCTAATTGGTCAGGTTCATGACATTGAAGACACACTAATAGTGTCCTAGACACATACAGTCTTTGTATTGAAGTAAATGGAACATTTCTACAAAAGTTCTAAAAACCTAACAAACAGAATTATTGTTAAAAAAAGGTAATGTACATATCAGATAAATATGTACCTCAATGTATCTAATAAGAGGTTTTTCTGACATGAACATTCATGCAAATTAGCCAGAAAAGACAGCATTTCAATGTTTTTCCATAGTGTCTCTAAGTTTACTCTGAATTTCACCATCTTCCAGCAAATCACAATTATACAGAAAGAAACTGCTTTTAATAGTTATCTTGAAGCTGTGCTTAATGAGACCATATCCTACATTCCTATTGGATTTTGCAGCATGCATATGTCATGATCGCTCCTTCAAATACATATATACCAACATATAAACACAATTTTTCCCAAATTACAAATGATATGGTTTTCAGTGCAGCTGATACGACTGCATTATAACATATTCAAAATATACACTATTCAAACCCTGCAACAAAGTATGAGGCATTAGCCAAGGCAGCACATTAACCCAGTCAGTATCCTGCAAGAATAATTAACATATAAAGCTGAAAGAAAAAAATTATAATACGTTCATTAATGATTCACATTCATATACGAATACATCATCAGATAAATGGACATGTCTTAATCAAGTAGCAGCAGTCATGTAAATGTCTTAGATTTTTATACTGCAACACAATTAGTAAAATCAACACATATTTTATATTTTCATACAAGAAAAAGCACTATAATAAAATCAACATTATGCATAAATGCTAGAAAATACACTTTGAGAAAATCAACACTTATTTTGCACTTTCAAAGTAGAAAACTCAATTTAAACTAAAGAGTGCTAATTAGTAGTTATGACAACCATAATACAAATAATTTACTTCAATTCTATATCATCTTTGTAATACCTAATACACCTGCATAAAATGCCACCAATACACCGACCCTCTTCAACAAACTCAAAACAAACATCCAGCAATGTAGATTTTGATCGCTGGGTGTGAACTTCAACTGGCTGCCTGAAAGTGCTGAAATAATATGTACTGGGCAGTAGGAGTATATAAACATGCTTGATTCTAATTTAAGCTATACATACATATATCAGCAGTATACAGTTTTTATTATTAGAATTGGCAAAGATATTGTTACTGATAATGATAACTTAAAACAAAGATATTGCCCAGTGTTAATTTAATACAAGACATTATCCATTTGTAAAAGTGAACAGGATAAATACATGGTATGATAGAAACAATGTTATTATATTTGTTACTAAGTAGTTATAATTGCAACATTTTATACAGTGACGTCTGATTATTATATAACATATTGCAAATTTAACACATTTCTAGAAATGTCAATGCCATACTATTAACTCGATAATTATTTCAAACAATCTAAATATTGTTCAAATACAACAGTAATATTGCATAATTGAAATACCTAATGAATAATGTCCATGTTCATAAGAATGTTGGGAGACAATCCAAAGAATGACGTAAGTTGAGAGATATTTCAAAGAATGAAAGTAGTTGAACGATAATCCAAGAAAAACATAAGTTGAAAGTATGAAACAAATTAAAGTAGTTGGGAGATAATTAAAAAAATTACATAGGTTGAGAGACAATCCCAGAATGACAATTTCTAAACAACTATTTCACTCACTTTTTTCAATGTCTCTGTGACCACTGTCACAGGGAAACGAAAACTGCCCACCAGGCACCCTGTCCCATTTGTGGCTGAGCCTGTACCCTTGTCTTGGACCATAGTGGTTGTTGTCCTTATCCTGATCTCCTTCTTGCCTGCAATCATTCTGTAGTGTTCCCACCTACCACCTCCTGTGTGACTCACTGTCAGGGAGACAGACACTGACAGGGAACAGCAACTGACTGGTGCCATCTGTATAGGACATCCATGGGGTGCCTGGGAGTAGTGTCTACATTGTGTCCTAGGTTATGTCCTAGGTAGGTGGCTCTGCACTTCTGACCAATCCATAGTGTCCTATGTGGTGGACCCTGCATCAAGACAGTCAACAGTGACAACACAAGTTAGATCAACAAATGTGACACTGTTACCATGTCTTATTTCTAACAAGGAACTATGCATTAGGACATTTTTATCAACATGCATTTTATCTATATATTTGTCTGTACATGCCATCCACTTTATTTATTATATTTTTATAATCCATTTGACATATTATCGCTATTTAATTTAATATTTTAGAAACTATATTATGTATTTTTTTTTTATTAATGTAATATTATATTTACTGGTAAATATGTTTCTTAAACATATCTGATGATTGTATATATGTAGGCCTGTTTTATAATATTATGTACACACCTATGAATGGACTGGACCCGTATACATGATGCTGTACAAATGTTAGATAATAATAATTGTCACAGATAAAATAATAAATCTGTAATGTAATTCTCTCTCCCACCATGCAAGTCATACACGAGCACAGGGTTGGTACATTTCCTGTATAACATATGGCATCAACACAGTCTCTCTCTGCCTTTGGCTTTCAGTGGTGGCTAAAGCGAACGCTTCCATTATCAGCACTGCAATCCTGCAATGTATCACCTGTCTGACTGTTGTCATTAGGTATCTACTACCCATTTCATATCACTACGTACAACTTACTTCAAGTCACAACGTCACCAGCATGGCAGAACCGACTAAATGCAGAATCATGGCAGCGTATTACACTAATGACGGCGGACACAAACCAACCCCCACCCTGCACTCGCAACACAAATCACCATCACCTTGTGGTTCACACCCTGCCACAAGGTGGCACCACTGCTCCACCTCCTCCACATTCCAGCCTTCCTACCTTCCTGGCTCAGATTTAGAAGCTGGTGGCATCAATAACACAAACACCTTTGTTGAGCAGTGTTGTCTTTCCAGGTGCTATATGAGCTGTCAGCTCTGACAGGAGGCAGACTTTCAGCCAGACCATGTCCACTATCACTGGTCAAGTGATATACACAGGCACCTGGTCAGAGCCTCTTCCACATACACAGCCAGTACCCAGCAGCCACTAGTACTCCTGCTAGGCATCTAATCTACAAATATGGTGGCCCCCCACTGTCCCAATCAACAACTGAATCCTTGTATCCACAGCTCCCAAAACATAGGAGAGTAACTCAAATGATTCCAGAACTGTTATGAAAATTACCAAAACGAATTTGCTTTTAACAATCCTACAGATACAAGGAGATGCTGAGACGAGATAGAGGTCATGAAGAGTACACAATGTAACACCAGCGAAGGAACAGTATAGATTAAATACCAGAAAGTATTAATTCTCACAGAAGACTATAAATTAATGGAGCATTTATCTGTTGAATGTTTCTAGCAGTGTGAATGTTTAATTTTTTACACATATCTCAGAAGGGTTCACCCTCAAAGAGGATAATTATGCACAGATAAAAAATTGTTTCTCAATAATGCAAAACCTTCCTTGTCCACTTACCATCTGTATTTTTGCTCTCGGTTACAATCTTGTTCAATCATGTAAAATTTTGGTTTGAGGTGCACAATGTATTAGATAATGCTTTATTTCAAAAATTCTAGTATCAATATCCAGTATTTCATTGTAACAAACCCAAGGATAATTGTAATTCAATGTGCCACAAATAATTGAATAATTATGTTTGGGGTAATTTGCATGTGAAACAAACATTGCGTGATTACAAGTGGAAGAGGGCAATTGGAAGAAAGGCAAACCCAGCAGAGCCTGGAAACACCTCCTCTAAACAACAATGATGATTGATGACAGGATGCGTTCCCAGTGTGTACGAATATATACATATAAACAATGTCAAAGTTCCGTTATCTTTCTTTATTGACGTCCTCCGCTGCAAGGAATGTAAATAACAAATCTTGTTGAAACCAGGACTCCTTGTTTTTCAGCGTCTCCACCAAGGGATGGAAAGTCGGCCACAGTTCTGAGAATTCACGTAATTCTGTCGAGACGCGTAAACATTTTACCATGTTGGCATCGCATGCAAGTGTAATATGGTGTTTATTATTCGTATATGTCACAGAAAGGAAATAAAGCCACATGTTTTACTGATGTACACAGCAGTGGTAGGCAATAAACTCAGTTTTGTGTAGGACATAAAGTCACAAAACATAATGTCACCCATTATTACAGTTCTGCCGATTACCATATTTCTCTAATTTGACAACATACGGCTGAATACAACAGCGATTTGAATACAACATACTTAAAACAATAACAAAATCTATTCAACACCAAATTCTCTATACTGTTATACCAACTCAACAATAAATTAAGTTAACATCAAAAGGAAAGACTGGACCTGATCATACTACTCTCTCTTGCAACATGATACTTTAAGTGAGGAAGTGCATTTACTGTGCCAGTGTTGTCCCAACCTCCATCCCACAGGGAAGCTGGTGGCACTTACAGCTGGGACTATATCAGCTGCAATTATAGATGCATCTCTCTGGTCAATCTAACCACAGATGTCCCCCCAGCTGTAGTCCACTGGTCAACTGGCCTTTTATGGAGTCATCTTCTGGCCACAGGGGTTATCTGCTATGATAGCAGTTCTGCAGCACTAGGATCAGGCTTTGAAGGCAATGTCATAACTTACAAATGTCTATAATTGGTTAAGACAAATCTGCTGAAGAAGAACCTGAAATTGTTATTTACATATATTTATCATTGTTAATGTATTCAGTTTAAACTTATTTATAAATACTGTAACTTACTTCAGTTATTCATAGGTTTAAATAGTTTATTTTTAACAAATATTTGTGAGCCGGTATGTTTTATACACAAGAAATCAAAGTATTCATCAATTTGTTTTTGTAGGGAACCTATACTAATTAGTAAATAAGACTTTAAAGAATAATAATAAGAATTATGTAATGTGCCGTTTTGTCTGCTCTGGCTGCGACATGGACTGTCACTGCCGAATCGGACTGCACAGCCATAGTGGACGCTGCCACATCTCCAGAAACTGAAAACAGGGCACATCAGCATTGTCTCTCGAGACTACACTCTACCTACTACTACAAAGACTTTCACAAAAATTATAATAAGAATTATGTAATGTGTCACAGTGACATTTTTCTGCAGTCTTGATTGCAGTAACATAATGATACATCTCTATAATGCTTAAATCTACTCGATTCCAAGCACTTTTACACACGACACCTTTTTACTAACCTGTCCCACATCTGTAATGTTTAGCAAAGCTTTTCAAAGGCTTATCAGGAATTTGGCAGAAAGTATAGCCCTCAGCCCACAAACAATTATAATTAATTTACTTCCTGGGTTGCATGTGCAAAATGTAATTATGGAAATGCGCAGCTATCATATTTCAAAGTGAGGCAGTTAAGCAGATGTGGGCAGAATCAATATGACAGGGAATGCTAATTCCAGCTTTAATTGTGGCCCTTTCCTGCCCATTTCTCAAATCTGATTGTCCATGCTCTATTTCCTCCTTGCCCAAGTTGATCACTTGACCCCCACAGGTGAGTGTTGATTACCTGTGACACTGTCAGAAATACAAAGACTCTAACCTCCAGAAAAGCAACATAAAAAAGTGGCAAAAAATGCAGCAAAAGTAACAGGACAAAAACAGGTTATCTTGATTATCATTACCATTTTATTTATTTTAAAAAGTTACCAGTGACAGTTATCAATGGTGACAGTTATCAGGGGTGACAAACAATTACCAGGGTGACGGTTACTAGTGGTGACAGTTATCAGGGGTGAGTTACCAGTAGTGACATTTACCATGGATGACGGTTACCAGGGGTGACAGTTACCAGGGGTGACAGTTATTATGGGGTGACAGTTATCATGGGGTTACAGTTACCTTGGGTGACAGTTACCAGGGGTTACAGTTATCAGGGGTGACACTTACCAGGGGTAACAGTTATCAGGAGTAACAGTTATCAGGGGTGACACTTACCACAGTCACAAAAGATCTCCCTGGGTCAGTGCTTGTGTCACTGTTACCTAGTTGTTGTCATGGTTACTGGGTTTATTTTAAGAGAGTTTCCTCTTATCCCCAGCATATGCCCTGTTTCTGGCATCTTTCCACTTTTATTACTCTGTCCTTTATGGGTCTCTACCAGAAGTGTATCTTTATGACCCTGAACAGCCACAATTATTATTAGGCATAGTCTGATTGATGGCAGATAGCTGTAGTTACTCCTTGATCCAGGTCAAGCTAGCAGGCTCAGCTATGACTGTCTCAACTTACCCCTGGTCTGGGTACAGCAAACTGCCCTCATTAGTGGGGGGAGCTGGGGGTGCATAGGATGCCCAAACCTGGTGGTTCATACCCGGTCTCACAAGAGGGTCAGGGCTAAGTAAATGAAACATTGTAGCAGCTGTAGTAGGTTTTGGTGCCTGGAGACAGCCAGGGTCTGTAGGCTTTATATAGACACAAGTTGACTAAAAAGATCAATGCCAATAATCTAACTATAATCGAGCCAGCGTATGTATGTTAACGGTATCCTACATTCCCTCCTAGATGGTTCGCATCTCGGGTGCCAAACTTTATCTACAACCCTTTGGAATATATGTAACACAAATTTAAAAAACATTATGAAAAATATAAATAAATGCACTGTATAAATGTTCACATCAACCTTTTGTAAAAACACTACTATAGAAGTATATATTCCTGTTTAAATGCTCTGCCACCAAGTTCACAGTTGGCGTGTTAGGAGAAAGAGATAAATACCTGATAGGTGAATTACCTCAGCTACTGCATACGTCTCAGAAGACTAGCAGTAATGTTTAAGACCTCTTGGCAGCGGTTATTTGAAATGGGTCTTGTCATACCTCGCTGCCTCACTCGCTGTCTACACCTGGTGGTTATGTTGCTGCTACACACTGCGGGAAGGAGTCAGTATCCGTCTGTAATATAAGAAATAATAGCACACTTACACTAGAGCCAAGAGGTAAGCAATGAGGCAGTGCTGAGTTGGTCTACACATGATATATCTATATTAATCACAGCACTGGACAGACTGACTGAGAGGATTATAATACAGAAGAAAGATGGACATATTGCCACCTGAGTGGTCAGCCTTGTTTATGTACTAGAGAGGAAAAGGTGGAAGGGGTCAGATCACTATTAATCTTTGCACAGGCGACAATGTTAGCTGAAAAATTCTGATTTTATTATAATGGCACAAGGTGTTGCATGTTGTATGTTCATCATTGACCTGCTGCTTAGGTTTGTCAAAATCCTATTTTATTTCATTTCATGATGCAGGGGATACTTCTATCACCAAACTCACTCAAACACTGCCAGCCAACCAGCCATGTACACCTCTGGTCAAATTATCTGTGCAGTAGTCCTCAAGTATGCCAACTACTCTGTTTAAAATTTCTTTAAATATGACAAATCCTTGAATGAAAAATCGCAACACTTGATTCCTTCCGTATGACATGAACCTAGAATCAAACAATAATCGAGCTGGCATACGTATGTATGTAATAAAATAACTTATATTGCACCTAAATCCCTGGAAGCCAAGCTCAGAGGCGCATCAAAACAAACATTAACTTTCTACATGGTTTGCATCTCAGGCACCAAACTTTCTGGGGCTCATCTACGATCACTTTAAAAAAATCACCACTGGTTAAGGGTTGTTACTAGTTGTAGGGTTCATACCAGATGTTAGATGGATATAAATCAACTGTTCATGTTAAGTGTGTTTCTGGCATTTGTTCCGAGGTGCACTAACCAGTTGGGGACATTTTATGTAACTTCACTGTTCACATTCGTTTCGAGGTCCACTGACCAGTCAGGACGTTTTACCTCACTTCATTATTTCACATTTGTTTCCAGGTGACTGACCAGTCGGGGACGTTTTACCTAACTTCACTGCTCACATTTGTTCTGAGGTGCACTGACCAGTCAGGGATGTTTTATTTAACTTCACTGCTCACATTTACATAATAATAAGATAACTTCTATTGCGCCTAAATCCTTGGAAACCAAGTTCAGAAGCGCACCAAAACAAAAGGATTGGTCAATCTCAAAATCTATAAGTAGTTTTCCAGTTGTCAACAGATGGGTCAAGGCGCTAGGGAGCTATGGTGGATAAGCAAGGTTGTAAAGATATGTTTTTAAATGACAACGGAATTTTGTAATATTTTCAACTGATCTAACACTAAGAGGGAGCATATTCCAAAGAGTTTGGTGCAGCAACAGAAAAAGCCCTAGTTCCAATGTTAGTGTTGACTCTAGGAACAAAAAGTAGGTCAGAACTAGATGATCGAAGCTGGATAGGTTTTCTTACAGGAGTAAGCAATGAATGCAAATAAGATGGTTGCTTATTGGACAGTGCCTGGTATGTAATGGTACAAATCTTAAATATTATACGATATTGTACAGGAAGCCAGTGCAGACTTCAAAAGTGGTACAGAGCGATAAAAACGAGGAAATCTTGTAACTACTCTTGCTAGACAATTTTTGACACGCTGAAGTTTTGTGATATCCTTGCTAGCGATATTATAAAAAATGTCATGTATGCATTATTTGGGATGGGCATTTTTGAAAGTAGAAAGCTGTTGTCTGTCCCCAGAAGTAAAGGAATGTCTAGTTGGTGCAGTCCCTGCTGATGTTGGAGCTCTACTGATGTCTAGTTGGTGCAGTCCCTGCTGTTGTTGGAGCTCTACTGATGTCTAGTTGGTGCAATCCCTGCTGTTGTTGGAGCTCTACTGATGTCTACTTGGTGCAGTCCCTGCTGATGTTGGAACTCTACTGATGTCTAGTTGGTGCAGTCCCTGCTGTTGTTGGAGCTCTACTGATGTCTAATTGGTGCAGTCCCTGCTGTTGTTGGAGCTCTACTGATGTCTAGTTGGTGCAAGCTCCCTAGCTGCTGTTGTTGGAGCTCTACTGATGTCTAGTTGGTGCAATCCCTGCTGTTGTTGGAGCTCTAGTGATGTCTAGTTGGTGCAATCCCTGCTGTTGTTGGAGCTCTACTGATGTCTAGTTGGTGCAGTCCCTGCTGTTGTTGGAGCTCTACTGATGTCTAGTTGGTGCAATCCCTGCTGTTGTTGGAGCTCTACTGATGTCTAGTTGGTGCAATCCCTGCTGTTGTTGGAGCTCTAGTGATGTCTAGTTGGTGCAATCCCTGCTGTTATTGGAGCTCTACTGATGTGTAGTTGGTGCAATCCCTGCTGTTGTTGGAGCTCTACTGATGTCTAGTTGGAGCTCTAGTGATGTCTAGTTGGTGCAATCCCTGCTGTTGTTGGAGCTCTACTGATGTCTAGTTGGTGCAGTTCCTACTGTTGTTGGAGCTCTACTGATGTCTACTTGGTGCAGTCCCTGCTGATGTTGGAACTCTACTGATATCTAGTTGGTGCAGTACTTGCTGTTGTTGGAGCTCTACTGATGTCTAGTTGGTGCAGTCCTTCTGTTGTTGGAGCTCTACTGATGTCTAGTTGGTGCAGTCCCTGTTGTTGTTGGAGCTCTACTGATGTCTAGTTGGTGCAATCCCTGCTGTTGTTGGAGCTCTACTGATGTCTAGTTGGTGCAATCCCTGCTGTTGTTGGAGCTCTACTGATGTCTAGTTGGTGCAATCCCTGCTGTTGTTGGAGCTCTAGTGATGTCTAGTTGGTGCAATCCCTGCTGTTATTGGAGCTCTACTGATGTGTAGTTGGTGCAATCCCTGCTGTTGTTGGAGCTCTACTGATGTCTAGTTGGAGCTCTAGTGATGTCTAGTTGGTGCAATCCCTGCTGTTGTTGGAGCTCTACTGATGTCTAGTTGGTGCAGTTCCTACTGTTGTTGGAGCTCTACTGATGTCTACTTGGTGCAGTCCCTGCTGATGTTGGAACTCTACTGATATCTAGTTGGTGCAGTACTTGCTGTTGTTGGAGCTCTACTGATGTCTAGTTGGTGCAGTCCTTCTGTTGTTGGAGCTCTACTGATGTCTAGTTGGTGCAGTCCCTGTTGTTGTTGGAGCTCTACTGATGTCTAGTTGGTGCAATCCCTGCTGTTGTTGGAGCTCTACTGATGTCTAGTTGGTGCAGTCCCTACTGTTGTTGGAACTCTACTGATGTCTAGTTGGTGCAATCCCTGCTATTGTTGGAACTCTACTGATGTCTAGTTGGTGCAATCCCTGCTATTGTTGGAGCTCTACTGATGTCTAGTTGGTGCAGTCCCTGCTGTTGTTGGAGCTCTACTGATGTCTAGTTGGTGCAGTCCCTGCTGTTGTTGGAGCTCTACTGATGTCTAGTTGGTGCAGTCCCTGCTGTTGTTGGAGCTCTACTGATGTCTAGTTGGTGCAGTCCCTGCTGTTGTTGGAGCTCTACTGATGTCTAGTTGGTGCAGTCCCTGCTGTTGTTGGAGCTCTACTGATGTCTAGTTGGTGCAGTCCCTGCTGTTGTTGGAGCTCTACTGATGTCTAGTTGGTGCAGTCCCTGCTGTTGTTGGAGCTCTACTGATGTCTAGTTGGTGCAGTCCCTGCTGTTGTTGGAGCTCTACTGATGTCTAGTTGGTGCAGTCCCTGCTGTTGTTGGAGCTCTACTGATGTCTAGTTGGTGCAGTCCCTGCTGTTGTTGGAGCTCTACTGATGTCTAGTTGGTGCAGTCCCTGCTGTTGTTGGAGCTCTACTGATGTCTAGTTGGTGCAGTCCCTGCTGTTGTTGGAGCTCTACTGATGTCTAGTTGGTGCAGTCCCTGCTGTTGTTGGAGCTCTACTGATGTCTAGTTGGTGCAGTCCCTGCTGTTGTTGGAGCTCTACTGATGTCTAGTTGGTGCAGTCCCTGCTGTTGTTGGAGCTCTACTGATGTCTAGTCGATGCAATCCCTGCTGTTGTTGGAGCTCTACTGATGTCTACTTGGTGCAGTCCCTACTGTTGTTGGAACTCTACTGATGTCTAGTTAGTGCAGTCCCTGCTGTTGTTGGAGCTCTGCTGATGTCTAGTTGGTGCAGTCCCTGCTGTTGTTGGAACTCTACTGATGTCTAGTTGGTGCAGTCGCAGCTGTTGTTGGAGCTCTACTGATGTCTAGTTGGTGCAGTCCCTGCTGTTGTTGGAACTCTACTGATGTCTAGTTGGTGCAGTCCCTGCTGTTGTTGGAACTCTACTGATGTCTAGTTGGTGCAGTCCCTGCTGTTGTTGGAACTCTACTGATGTCTAGTTGGTGCAGTCCCTGCTGTTGTTGGAGCTCTACTGATGTCTAGTTGGTGCAGTCCCTGCTGCTGTTGGAGCTCTACTGATGTCTAGTTGGTGCAGTCCCTGCTGTTGTTGGAGCTCTACTGATGTCTAGTTGGTGCAGTCCCTGCTGTTGTTGGAACTCTACTGATGTCTAGTTGGTGCAGTCTCTGCTGTTGTTGGAACTCTACTGATGTCTAGTTGGTGCAGTCCCTGCTGTTGTTGGAGCTCTACTGATGTCTAGTTGGTGCAGTCCCTGCTGTTGTTGGAGCTCTAGTGATGTCTAGTTGGTGCAGTCTCTGCTGTTGTTGGAACTCTGCTGATGTATAGTTGGTGCAATCCCTGCAGTTGTTAGAACTCTACATAAAGCAGTCTCTGTCTCACAGATGAGAGACTGATAGACTTGGAGAGGAGCCAGATGACATTATAAGCAAGGAGAAAGGATGACAGCGATTATGTATACAATGTAATAGGGATGTTCCAAGCACTGAGAACCAGGTGTAGGACCCCCACCTAAACCCCTCAGATATTCACCAAGAGAGATTTATTATGATATATGAAAGCATTTACTTTTCTTATTACTTTTTCTATTAACAAATTTTGCAAAAAAATCGTAAGAAACATTGTCTTTATAAATTTTGGTGGCAATTACAATTAAGTAGTGATGCCTTAAAAATTGCATTTTGTTTGTTTGATTCATTTGTCATATTTGAGTGTTGTGAATTTGCACTGAACAAAGACAACAATACAGCTGTAATTGAAATTAAAAACAAAATATTTCCTTAACAGTAAACGTATAAAGTATGTCATAATAGGGGGAAACATTTGACTGTTTGTGGCCAATATTTAACGTAAACATGTCCAACCTAGCACCAGAAATGCCACGATGCTCATACCGTGTTTTTGGTACATCAAATACTAGTCATTTAATAAAATCAACAAAAGAAAGTACTTGCCGCTACTATCAAAGCTACATAAAATGTCACAATACAAATATAAACATGCATGATCACTTGCACGCACGCACACACATATAACGGGCCAGGCTTCAAGATTAAACATGACTTGTAAAAATATTTATTTTGAAATGCTATGGGAACGAGGCAGGTTCTGATAAGTAGGTTAACTGACAATACAGCTCACAAAATGGACAAACAATATTTTCTTCAAAACAAATATCACTGTTTGCATAAAGACTAGTCAATAAAACAAACTGCAGACAGAGCCATGTTTCAATGGTAAATCAAACCACACTTGGAAGTGTTTATATGTTTTGTTTATATTAGTGGCAGCACAGATAAGGTAAGATGCTTTTTATTTTCCATTTAAATATAAAACTTAATACTTGAATAAATTCCTAAAACGTATAATAAAGTCATATAATGATATCAACTTGACGTTGCCACTTGTTGGTTATAGTACTTATACACATATAAATTTACTGTCAATAATAATATATATTTTTTAAAACAGTTTATTTGCAATCATATTAAATGTTGCCATATAAAGATAACTGTGTGTACAGTTATAAACAGATATGCAGTATTCTTTGGTCTATCGGTCAACCAATGACAATTCTTGTACACCCACTTTAAGATCACTGACTAGGACAGGTAAAATGCTGGTATTTGTGGGCTGCACTGGGCAACCCAGGGTACTATCTCTCTAGTGATTGAGACAGATGCTTCCTGGTGCCAGGGGGGATGTGGCAGAATCCCAGCCAGGAGTACTTAGTGAGTTATTTTTACAGGTCTGGAAGTGGGAGCTGGGAGGAGGCTGTGGAGGCTCGCAGGGAAATCGGTCTGTAGTGACTGGCTATATATGGTGAGACCACAAGCTCAGCTCCTCCCGCCTCCCTTGTGCTTGCCTGCATGCACCTGGCCAGTGTAACTGGAGCACCACCAGTTGCTCATATGGTATGTGCAGTATGCTCCTGTCTGACGCTGCTATAAAAAGCCATTCTTCATTATCCCCACTCCCCATCCCTGTCACTGGCTTCCAGCACACTTCATCCCAGGAACATTCCCTGTCCATCCCATCTCCCTCATGTGCCCTGTTTGACACCCTGGTGGCTATATATACACATGAGAGATGGGGAGTCCCTTCTGTATGCCTCCAACAGGGAGGGTTGAAGGAGTGACTGACCTGGCAACAGATGGACAGTTGGCCTAGGACAGTGGTCAGTGTCATCTAGGACTGTGGTCAATGTCTTGGTCAGTGTCTCAGACCACTTCTCAAGCCAACAGACCATCTCCAAGACCCACAGACCACCCAGGTAGGTGACCATGCAGCCAGCTGGATTACACTTGGATTATCCAATGCTTACCCACAGATTATTTAGCTGTCAACAGATTATTTAGATGATGTAATTTTTTGGTTCTCATAATCTGTCTATATTCTCTGTATTCTTTTTGTTATAATTTTTGGATTCATGTAATTTGTTCCTTATTCGTTTAATTCCGGTTGGTGTAATGGTTTGCTTCCTGTTATTTTTCTACATTCAATGTATTTTGGTTGGTATTCCCGTAAATGTCTACTTTCCCTGTATTTTGGTTGGTGTAATGTTTGTTCTACATTCATTGTAAGGTCGCATAGATTCTCACTTTTTGTGAATCTCATGGTCAACATAGTTTTCAATTATCTTCTGTATAGATACTTTCATGTCATTATAAATATCTCATTAGGGTTGTTTGTCACATAACCAAAAGGTCACCAGAGATGCCAATTTGTCATTATACAGAAGATACAGTGTCACAAAACTAGGCATATCTAAGAGAAGTGTAGCACATACTCCTCGTGGACAACCATCTTGGAAACAACCTCTCATGGATGTAATCCCTCTCAGACAAAACCCATCTGGACAAAACCCCGTCACCTATTCAGAGATGGAATAACACCCTTCAGCATTAGCACCCATTATCATAAGTCCTTCTGCTCTGTTTACATTTGTACATTTAAAAAACAGTTTTAATATTTGGTCGTTACGTTACAGTCCTGTCCTACTTCTACTTTACAATGTCCTGCCACTGCAAATGTCCTTTCCTGATTCTGTTATTCTACTTTCTCTCGGTCAAACATTCAGCAAATAGAACTGTAGAATGCTCTCAGACATTTGACAAGACACACAACGTATGTGACTGGTAGTGTACTACACTGCAACATCTGAAGACCATAGTTTAGAGCAACACTTGAGTGTTTGTGAAAGCACCAACTAGGACAGAATCTCAGGAGTACACGTGCAACACAACATATTAATTAGAACAGCATAAATATTTCAAAGGCATTCATCTCCACCTAGGTGTACATTGGGAAAGATCTTAGTCACACACCTGAAATTTGTTCAATCCATAGTAGTCGAAACGAAAGCAGATTAAAACTACCCTCTTTATAGACTAAAGAATTCTATAGAGGTAGTGTTGTTCTACTGTGATACATTAACTTTGAGATGTGCATTTTGTTTCACCCCTAGAAAGGTTCACTGCTTTATCTATGTACAAGTCACTGTCTCGGATTTAGGTTACTGAAGTCTGGTATGGTTTACAGTGAACGTATTTGTTTTCTCATAAGTATAATTAGCTTTTGGACTGTAGACCCAGTTTCTATGTTCATTTAATCTCAGTTTCTGGGGTTGGGACAGTGACTTGTTTTATCTACACCAGAACCATTTACAAAAATAATTTTCGTTGACAAATAGATATCATGACTGTAGTAGATGATGCTACAGCCATGATGTACTTGTTCCTAGCATGCTACTTAGTCTCGCGAGAGTTGTTATGAAACAGGGTTATTTATATTTCATGAAATTCATGCCGACTTTGCATCAATTCTACTCTCATCCAACATTCCATCATTTTGTTCATGCCCGTTGTGGTACTTTTGGTTGGTGATTGGTCACTATGGCCTACAAGTTGGGATGCCCAAACATGCAAAGTTCTAAGTTTGTGTTTATCAACATGCATAGAATTAAGACAATGCAGATTCAAAACCATTCTCATGTGTCCTTGAATGCATGGACATTCTGGCTCATTGGATTACTTTATTAGTACTAGACAATGTCTTTCAAGAAACTTGGTTTCATTTCAGAGTTCTGAATATTTTGGTTTTATTGTACACATTTGTCAAAGGACCGTTATGATATGCTACATTATTAAATACATTATTTTAACAAGAAATAAGTACACTGCATTACTAAAACAATATGCATTGTATCCTGCAACAGAATTGATTGATTGTAGCAGCATATTTAGTCCACCATTCTGTCATCAATCTAGGTTCGGTTATTCTAAGCAGCATATTTAGTCTATCATTCTGTCATCAATCTAGGTTCGGTTATTCTAAACAACCTCAAATAGATGTAGTTTCCGTTTACTGTATGTTAACTTGCTACAAATGTTTCTAGCGACGTGTCACGTAGTAATAAAGACTATGCAACAAACAGCCTCATCTACTAGCTCTGACATTTCTGGGTTTCATCCCCCGAAAGCACCTCTCCTCCTCTGTCTACCTGGACTGCCTGAGGAAGACACAACCAATCTGTTGTTCTCCACTGCCATTTTTGGCAACTGATCAAATTCCAGGTTCCGATTTTTTCTAGAAAATTGGCTCAACTTCCGTGAAAATTCCTGCTATTCTTGGCAGAGCTGTGCCACAAATTCAACGGTTGTGTTACTGCCCAACATGTCGCCCCTGACTCGATGATTGTCCTATTTCCATCAAATACATAAGGTAGTAGTAAAGTTGGAACCAATGTGCATTCACACACTTCCAGGTCCTCCTCATCACTGATGACAGTTACTCTAAGTTCTGAGTCCAGACTTTAAGACAGCTCAAAATGCTGTACCCTATGGCAGGCTTGCTCAATCAAACACCACCTCAACTTCAATCAAACTCCTCCGGGAAGCTTTCAGTTATGCTGCAATTAGTGCACAAAGACTATTCAAACACAAATATCCACAACTGACTATAGCCAGGTACTCATTCATATAGCCGAGTGAACTGAAACAAGATGAAGTGAATGAACGGATACAAACTTTACCAAGGTTCAGAATGGTTACAAGACATTGAAGAGGATTAAAACCGGTAATCTCTTGAATGCGCTTTAATCACTATGCTACCATGCCCCATTCAGTATGTACAAAGGACAAATTAATTTAAACAAACTCTTATCCTAGATTTAGAAATAAAACTACAACTACAAGAGATTAACTAGAATATATTAAAAATCTTATTTTACAGTATTTTGTTAGGTATTGGGTTATCATTAAACACTAAATGACACATATTTAATTAACTGCTGACCTTAATTAATCAAAAGCTCACTTGTGAGATGCCCCCCAGACTTGGGGCACATTAGTGTAATCTATGATGACCCCTGCTGCAGATGATCTCAGCCTCTTCTCCAACTAGCTGCCTCAAAGATACCATTGTGAGCAGGGCTGGTGGGAACCACACACCCATAAAAAGCCTCCCTGCCAGACATCTACCCCACCCTGTGCTGCCCAGACAGGGTGTCAGTCTGAGGTACCACATGTGCCCAGTGGGGGTGGGTGTCAGCTGCTTCAAAGATGTCACAATGCCTTTGACAGGAGTTGTCTGTGGAGTCTTGTTTGATGAACACAGTCAGGAACAAGACTGCAAGTTTGAAAGGGATTTAAAATTCCCCTCATCAATAAAAGTTGTTTGCTTATCTTGTTTCAGAATCAGTTTGTAAAAAACAGAACCTATCCAGTACCCACTATGACATGCTAGTTAACTTGTAAAAAGTAATTTAATTTTGCCAAAACCGTCAGAAAAAGGTTTAGTTATTTTTTACCATTCTAGTCAAAACTGTGCAAACAGGGCAAAGGTTGTTCTGCTAATATTATAGCATAAAATAAACAGTATCGCAAGCTACCTAATCTAATGATTAAAGTAAATTCTTTCTATGACTTTAATAAAAGTTTGCACTCTTTTATATTATTATACTGAATGTCCAAATGAATTAAACTATTCAGAGTACAGATATGAACATCAATTAAACTGATACGTGATGGGCTAAATTAACTGTAGAAGGGGGCATTAGATTAAGAAGGAATGCATCATTTCATCATACATTGGGCAGAAATGAAACCACAGGAAAAAGTCAGAAACAGAGTCACATATTTGGCTAGCAAACATCACAGGAAATAAAGGCGTAATATAATTGTCTACAGACTTTACTAACTAGAAAGCTTGCAAATTTTCACTGATAACAACAGCAACATTTGATGCAAGATTAAGATGACTGTTAAGAAACTTTCCATTGATGTCATGGTACTGGCCTAAACCTGGATTGCCCTACACACAGGATGTGGATAACCAGCAGAAGAACAAGAGAAGCTCCCTGCTTGAGAGCCTGTGTAGCAGGCAGGGATCAGATCTCTCAACAAGATTAAGACTAACTGCCACAGACACTGACCTATGTGCATCTCTCCCCATGTGGTTGTGCTTAATCAGTAACCTACTTATTGCCTATACTTGGGGGGTAGGAGGAAGCCAGAGCCTGGCACCAACACATCTCCTGGCCTAGGCCAGCCTGCTGTGTGTGCTGCCACAAGAACTTTCTTCTTCTCACTAAGTCCTGCAGTGTTCATCCTGTTTCCACAGACTCCTACATTCCATCAACACCCACAGTAACACACTTCTAAGGATGCCTAAAACATAAAAATCCAAAAACTGCAAAATCACTTAAATGATACCAAATGTGCAACAGAAGTAAGCCAATTTTGAGGTAGTCTTATAGTCATTACTGAACCACTCTAAATGTCTCTGTTAGATACATTTTGTAAGGTTAATGTTCAATTAAATGTAATTATTATCAAAGTTGATTTTGTGTGACATTGGGACTTTTTGGTTTATTTAAATATTATTTATACCTACCATCTCGCACAAATGTTAACTAATGTTGGCACTATCACTGATTTATACAACACAAAATTTGAGATGTACCTGACGCTTTGATTATATATAATAATGTTCTGAGTCATTAAAAATTTAACTTTTTACTTAGAAGAGGAGTGATATCTACTTTGACATCCTTTTCAAAAACTACCTCTGACATGTTAATGTGAAAACATCATGAAATATAACATGGACTATTGCCATCTGAATAAGATCATATTGTATCTACAAAGTGTTTAATCTTCCAACTCGAGGCCAGAACTTACAAAGTTTCCATAAGTTAGAGGGCACCTACAACATGTTTTATTTGGTAACTGCTATGAGGGGTTTCATATGTTTAAAAAGCCCTAATACTCTAAAACATTTGTAATATACTGACTTGTCGAACTCTCAGGCAACTAACACAGTGCACAATGAAACCCCTGTGTAACTGAAGAGGTAGGACTGCAGAAATGTGTACTAATTGTTTAAAAAACTGTCCATTATAGGCAGGTGTCCATTAGAGCAAGGTCAGCCATAGCATATTTGAATTTAACTCAACTATAAAAAACTACTAAAGTAACTGCAAACATGCAACTGTAGCCATACAGTATGGAATAACATGTATAACATTATTTTGTCAAACTGGCTTACACAGTTTATATTTTACTATGTGTAAAACATTTCCCCCTGGTACACATACACTATAATTTGTATATATTTATTATATATTTAAACAGATCAACATATTCACAAATAAATGTTAACATACAATTAATAACAAACTTTAAAAAATATCAACCCATGTGCTAAAATTAAGTATGTGTTGCAAAAAACTGACGATAACAAATTATTATAGTGAAATGCATAAATTCATTGCATGAATCGAGCAAACAGTCCTCCAAGTGACACCAATTTATTAGCAGCTGAAAAACTCACAAACCACATGCCATATTTGTGAACAGCAAAACGCACATATAATGCTGATAAGCATGTTTTCTTTGATGTGGTTTCATTGTTTCCACTAGAAGCTAGTGGAAACAAGTCACTTCATAACTCCTTTTGAAAACTTTATGAAGGTCACTGACTGCCCAGGAAAAATTTCTAACTTTTGCAACTCAAGATTTGAATACATGCCACTCAAAATATGAATATATTCTGTGCTTCACATTTTCCACGAACTTCACAAAATGTCTTTCTATTTAGTTCTTATCATCAGTTGTTCATATGTTCAACTACCAATATTACACTTGATTATTATCAATACCAAGCAAACTGTTTGTTATGTTTCATATATACTAAGAATTATGTTTGTGAAATACCATGTATCAAACGAAATCGTGCCACACTGAACTTTTCCTCAACTTGCAAGCTAAGATATGAAACAGAATGAACAATCAACATAACATCATAAGAAATGAGAAAAGATCTTTGAAAAGGTTACAAAGCCACAATGCAATGCAAATGCCACTGAAAAAGAGCGATTATAATCAGCAGATACACATTTAGTGTGTCCCTCAAATATGGTTTCCTTACATTTGTGTAGCTAATCATTTCACTTGCTGATGGATCTGATGCATAATTACACCCCTATGACCCCCATGGCTCAGTGCATAATGGCTGAGTATTTATCCACTCAGAAATGAAATAGGAGGCTGCTATCAACATTCGGATCAACAAATACTCCAGCATCAGTGCCAATTACCCTCAATTTGTTGCCAGCAGAATCCTGGAAATGTTAACCAATACATAGACAACAATTTCTCATCATATTCCGAATGCGGCCAAAGGGGCATGCTTCTGAAGTTTTTTTCCATCATGAAACCGCATATTACTACCCTCCCATATTACTACCCTCCAGTGGCAATGGGGTTTCTGTAGTAAATGCTGATTATCCCAAAACTATTCCATTCAGCCCTATGCACTGAGCCTACCCCTAGCAAAGTTTTGCTTGGATAAGTGAGGCTGGGAGCATGCCTACATAAATGGTAATCAAACACTAGCAGAAGCTAAGGCAGCTGCAGCCCTTCTAAAAATACGGTTCAGCTTAGGGAGCCAATGACGCCACATCCCCCACCCCATTAAACAGTTCCAGTTACAAGGGAGCCTTCCAATCAGAAATCATCAGCCCAGCCCACTGCCAGCAGTCCATTTGGGGAGGAGGTGTGATAAGACGTCCCCTACTAGCCAGTTGGGCAGTTGAAGTTGGTGTGGCCGCTATGTCAGGCACCAAGGTCAGGGGAATGTCACTCCTGTGTGAACCAATATGGTGGCTGTGGTCGGAGCATATAACGCTGCCTCTCTCCGGATACTGGCGTCGGTCTCGGGTTAAAATCACGCAAACAACGATGCAAAGTCTGCGACGCTGTCGGGAAGGTGCAACGTTTGGCGAGGTGAGAGAGCAGGCGGGAGGGAGAACTTTAGAAAGTGTGCTATGTATGTCTGTGGATTCACTGACAGTCACAGATATAAGTCAGCCAAGTGTAAAGTCTGCTGCCTGTGTTATAACAATCCTGACAGATATCGGCCACTTTCAAATGTTCTGCTACAATCGGTAGAACTTGCTGAAATCATTGGCATTTTTGCCCGATTTAATCTGGAGGTATTTTTTCATGCAGGATGATTCCTGTTAGAGCAGGGATGTTTGGCTTGTATGCATGAATCAGCCAGTGGTAACTGGCCAACCCATGGAGGATAGAGCAAGTTAGCAGAAGACTATAAATGGATGGGTATGGGTATCCAGTATCAGCCAGCTGGTTGACTGAGCCTTCTCTGTTCCAGATGCCACTGTGATAACTTCACCAGCCTCTGCAGCCAGCATCCCCACTCCCTCTAATCTATTCTCTTATCTCTTTCAGAGCTGGCTGGACCCCTTCAGCACCCCACAGCTGTCACCCCACTGGATGATTGACAACCCCTTCTGTTGGTGGGAGGGAGGCCCCCCAGCCCTCTTCCCCCAGCCCTGGCTGACATCACAAAAAAGGATATCAATCCGGACAGGAAATGGCTTGATAATTAATGAACTTGGCCAATGACAGAAGAGCTTGGATGTCTGACTGGGGTGGAATCTGGCAGCATGCCATGCGCTGCACTCCTGCACATGGCTACTGTGAACACACATGTACTCACCTTTCTCACAACTGGAATTACCTACAACTACTAAAGGAACTAGTGCGAAGAGATCCTGCATCACCATGTGGACCACCAACATGTATGTCTTGTCTTACTACGCAGAACCAGAAAATCTCGTCAACTTTCAGACTTGAAGAGGAGACGGATGGAGAATGTTGTGTGAGCAGAAAGCCCATGAATGCGACATACTTGTTTATAGACCATATCTGCATTTGACTGTATGGAATGTAAAGAAGTATGTAGTGTTTGCGGGCAACTAACAATGCTGAACACACTGGAAGAAACAATGTCAAGGTCAAAGGGCAACTCTCCAAGGTAATGTGCCTGCCTTCACCTTCAAGATGGTCGCCGGCCATGTGCTTCTACAAGAACCTTGCAAAGTCAAACAAGGGAAACAGGTAACTCACTGTATAATGCACATTCAAACTTCATTAAACAATATCCAGTAACTCTTAATTGTTTCAAGTATCTAATCTAGTGAACCACTTGCATTTTTCAGAAATCTGCAAAGCGAATTATATGTCTGTTCAGAATATCTTCCATGTGAAGTTAATATCTAATAATAGTATTATTTATGACACATTGTTAAGTAAGATGTAAAATATTAGCATGTTTTATGGTAAGTATAGTGTCACTTGTAGAAATGAAATACGTAGTTGCAGTAGTTATGTATCACCCAATGATGTCGATTCCCATTAAAATCATGAAAATTATAACGGTTTCTTGTTATATGCATGCATGATAGTTGCACACACATTTGCATTATTCCAGAAGAAAATTCATTGGTGCATCCTTGGATCTCCATTTCAATGTATGTGTACTACTACTAATTTGAGCACTAATTGGGGCCTGTATGTACCAGATTTGCAAGTTACTAGGCCGATACTGTACATCCTTATACAATAACATGAAGGAATACACAAGGTGTCCTTCACTAGCAGTGACAGAGGGTATTTTTTAGGTATTACATTCCGTTGTGTCTAATTTTGTCATGCAAAACCGGCACCTTTGGTTCTCTAATGGAATAGCAAATATAAGATTTATGTACATGTTGATCTTCCCTTTATCCAGGGCTACTACTCAACCTTAACTGAGAGAGATCACTAACATCTAGGGGTAACTCTGTGGTTAATGCAGACACTGTTTTCGGTACTACTTTGTCAATAGATTTGAATGCAAATCCATGTTCACTCTTGCCCCCCCCCCCCCACCTTCACCCCCTGAAATGTGCACACCCAGTGTAAGCACAAGTATCCCTTTCACTCTACTCCAAAATCATGACATGAGATAAGATAACATGGTGGGCAGCTTTTCAACATATGAGGACCATGCTTTGTGCACATACGAACAACTTCTTGAAACCATGCACAAAAGTTCAGACTACATAGTTGCAAGAGACAGAGAAATTGGCAAATTAGTTAACTTGGCAGGGTCAGTGAGTACACATAAATTATGTGACCAGAACAGCTGCCCCAGAGACTGATGGGACAGCTGGCTGCATGGTGGGCAGCCATGTTGGATCATCCAGGCTGGCTGTTCCTTCTCTTACACACACCCTCTGAAGCAACTTCCTCTGGTAAAACCAATGTTAGTTGTCTACCCATTATGCCGCAGGAATCACCAAAGTGCAGTGTCCTTCCGAAGAAGTTATATTGTATATTTCTAGATTATTTGCCCTATACTGAAGTGTCCTTATGAAGATGCTACATTGTATATCTTTGCTCTATGACTATAATTTCTGATATACATGTGTGCATCAGTATTCGCTAGTATATCTAACATGGCTGCTAATGTGGATAAACTTATACTAACAGGTTATCTAAAACAACAGCAACATAAAAATCACTATCATAATATCTTTTTTATGGGTAGTATTTGGGTACCTTCTTTACAACATCTGGTCAACATTGTTACAATGATGAGATAAATCTATATTCAAAACAACCATGGACATTAAATTTTTAAAAAGTTATGTTCAATACGACCTTTCCACATGTACTACTACACAGCATGTCTAATTGGCATGTGCAGTTGTAACTTTACCTGCTACAAATGAAATTGCCTGACTTTAGAAAGACAAAGTAAACTGTTTGAATAAGCTCACACAGACAACAAGGCACAAGGAAACCGCAAACACAACTCTGACAGCAATTAGCTTAACCCGAGTGTTTTTAGATCAAATGTTTAATGCAGCATGTATCTTTCTGATGCTAACCTTTGACTCACATACAAGGGATTGCTTGCAAGTGAAAGAGAGCTGGTGGGAAAAAAAGGAGGAGACAAGCAGATTGAGACAGTCTCCTGAGTTTGAATGGGATGGGGTGTGACAGCTGCCAGTAGGCTAGTGGGTTGTTGTGGGTCGGTCTGACGCCTCCAGATCAGCCAGTCAGAAGAGTCCAAAGGCCAGATAGTAATATACTCTTGTTAGACTTCCAACTACACCAGCCTACATCTAAGAAACTCATTCATCTGTGCTTCCATTTATAATGAACCCTCACAACCCAACTTGTGTCTGTCTATATATGGGCAAAGGTTATCCACCCCATCACCCGAGGGAACGACTTCCACATATAGAAGAGACTTCAACAGAATGCTGCTAATTAAGAAGGAAGGCTAATCCAGATGCCTGTCTAAGCAGGGCAGCAGACAGCTACCTCCCATAGCTTTCACCATGTACGCCTACAGAGTGCATGCATCCAACACATTAAGGAAGTCGTTCTTTCTCCAATAATTGGCCACATCTTGCCAACTTTCTAACCTCTGGCATACAAGACAGACATTGTAAAACTACATCTGTAGGTCAAAGGTAAAACCAAAAATCCTACTTTTTTCTGCTGAAACTTTTGACATTTTGAAGCTAGAAGTGCCTGGAGCCATCTTAAACTGAGGCACACTGGAACGTTTGCTGGCACTTCCTGTGTGCCGCCCCCATAGCTACAGGCTGTGGAAGAAAGTTACATGTGCAAGACAACAGCTATCTGTGTGGACACTGACAGGTGTCACTCATTACATACAGTCTCTGCACTCAGACAGGTGCCATTCATTAACCACTTAACAGTACCAAAGGTTGCCTTAATTAGAAGCCACAATCACTTACAGATGTCTTGCTTACCAGTGATGTCAACCTTTCTCAAAAGTCAGATAATCATCATACGAAACTTCACATTTGAAAGGCAGACTTTCAATTCCTCAGAAAACACAAACCACACAGATATATTTTTGAAATACTATATTTGTTCTATTAAGCATACAGTGCAAGACAACAGTTAAACTTGGCATTGGAGATCCCTGTCTCTGTGTTAGATGCTGCTAAAAAGGGGTGCACGCTAATTAGGGCATGTGCATACAGTAACTACTCACTGAAAACAGATGCTCTAAGGTCAAGCCATGATATACTATTAGTTATACCTGGTGAATTGTTTCAAAGATTGCAACTGTCAACCCCCAACTTTGTACCAAACCATGGCCCAAATCGCCACCAAAAATACTCAGCTTGTACCACAAATGGTAGGCGTTGGACCTGTAGACCTTAAATAATTCTGAAAGGCAACAATTTCTAAGGTCATTTCGGTACAACACCCACACACATACCCCACCCACTGGGGTGGTGACCCAGAATCTGGGGAAGAAAGAGGTGTGTGGAAGAGAGAGTCCAGTTGGGGTGCCAGCAGACATCACCCCAGCCACTCTGACTGGGTAATAAGCAAGTATGTGAGGAATGCACCAGGGGTTCACTGGGCTGACAAGGCTCATTCCCTAGGGCAGGAATGGCCCCCTCCCCACTTGGAGATGTCACTCCCTGATCTTCCCTCCCTACCCCCTCCTACAGGATCTTCCCTGGGATCATATCAAGGTTTTGTTAAACCCAATTGTATTCCTATAGGGATATTTATAAGAGGTTAACCACTGCAAACTGTGGTATCCCATGTATGATGGTCCAGCACTTTAAGGGGTGGTATGGCAGCTAGATAGAAAAACATTTAAAGCATAAGTAATATAATGTTGTTGTGCCCAAGCAGTAGAGACGGTCTTACTGAGTAAAAAATATACTGACATTGTTTCTGCCCAACCCCCCTGTTTCCATAGTAACAAACAAAATAGCCACCAAATATAGCACATCTAAAAATTGCAACACTCTGGAAGTAATAATAATAATATGGTAATCTGGTTTGTATTGTTGTTCTCTCCTGGATATTCTCTACAATATGTATAAAACATTTCAATTTTGTTTAATATTTATATTTTATTCTGAATTTTCTAACTATGTAATTGTAAATGCAACAATTTTCAACACATTTTGGGATATTACTCCAAAGATAAAGTATAACACCAGATAGAGGAGAATATTAAGGAGTATACAACAATCTAAACCAGATTACCAGATCATTTTCATTTCTGGAGTGTTGTAAGTTAATATTGTTAAAAATGGAGTTTCTGTAAACACCCGTCAAAGATTGAATAATCGCATTGATTGCTTGAAAGAGCCACACCTCATCCATGAATAAGTGTTTTAGAGTTGTATAATTGTTATAAGAGGTACCTTTATTGTTAGGAAACATACAAAACTACTGAAATATGGAAGAATCACACTGTCAGCATTTGTTGTCAAAAACCACCATTCTAATTAGAAGCTTTCATATCAAAGGAAAATGTTAAAATTTGGTCCAGAAAAAATGCAAATCTGGGATGAACAAATGTAATTGTTTGCAGAAGATGTGGTTAGTATTTCCAATTTTACAATAAAAGAACTGTTACATGCTAACATGCATTTAAAAAAATTAATATCTCCTATCATCAAGGGAAAACTTAAATGTCCAATGTGAAAGCTAGTACTTAACAAAATACGACAGGTCTTGTCCCAGAGGTGCCTTGTACTTTTGGCATTCCTGTTGCTCAAGTCACCACTTTAATGTACCATGTAGAACAGTCAACAACAGCCACAACAACAAACATCTCTGTTATTTTAGTAAGCATCATCATTCATATTGTATCGTGACTCATGTGTCTCCAAACACATCGTATTGTGAGCGTGCTGTATGCTACAGCCCATGTGTTATTACACACAGCAATGTCAGATGCACCAGCCGGATAACACTGTTGTGTACACACAGTTGACTACAGCATTATTCACGGAAGGACGGAGGATATAACTGACCAATTAGATATAGATTCCATGCAAAAAAGCTGCCAGCACCCAGCGATTCTGTGGTGGGGGATCATTATGAGATCATAGCCAGGCATTTTTGTGGCTTCAATGACTGATGTCTCCTCACTGACCTAATTACTCACTCCCTTGTATCATTACTGCCATTTTTTCCACATACTGAAGCATTTCCACAAGCACACCTACCAAGCATCTTAATGAGGCCATATTACACTCAGGACACATTTTAATTCAATATTCTTACTAAGACAGGGAGGAACCAATATAAGAATGAATCTTGGAAAACTGCCTGAAACAATTATCAAGACACTGAAAATTCATAACAAATTATTACGACACAGAAACGAAACAATCTTGAACAATTATACTGGCAAACTGACCATGAATATTCATTAAACACAAATGAATATTCACTACAAAGTGATGTCCAGATGCTTATATGGTTTCCCAGGACACTATTCCATTACATGTGGGTGTAAGATTGTTAAACGTGATGTAAAAAGTATCTATCTGATACACAGACAACTCCTGCAAGACACAGCAAGAGGATGTAACATGGCGTATGAAAGAACACAGCTACACCAGCAGACATGATAAAACATACAGAGACAGAGGGTGTCTCTCACTGCACCCAACATCTGCTTGGGGAAGTAGGAGACTAGGAGTACACCGGACGGAGTGGGAGAACATCCCACTCTATACACGCCCTTCTGACTCACCCTAAATTACTGTCTTTATTCCCACTGGTTGCCAGAAAAAGTTGAACTAAACAGTTATCACGGCAATTTATTCACTTAACAATTTAACATACTTATTATATTATACATTTATTTTTAGAATATGGGTTCTCCTTTGTACAGTAGTCCCTCTCTTCAGCGGACCCTCTGACGAGGGGACACCCGCTATGTCGGGATAGTTTGTCAATGTACGGACCGTTTTGCCATGTTAATGTCCCTCTAATGAGGGGACACCTCATGTACGCGGACAGCGGACAGGATATTTTGGTTATGTCCCTCCTAAGACGGACAGTATTCATTAATTTGAAGATTTTTTGCCAAATTTGTTTAGAAAATGGCAGACATGCAGTTCGGGGTGTCAACGGTAACACCAAGTACACGTGTACCCGTAACAACGAGCTTGTCTTCCTTGCTGTAATCTTTGTGTTTGTCCAAACTACTTAGAGTTCCTTTGATTATACTCTGTAATTTTGTAAACTTTAGGCAGAGTGAATGTGGAGGGGAGTATTGTTAATTTTTTGCTATTATCAATCATGCTTGCTGTGGGCTATGCCATGATGGCTTCCCGGTCAGCCCCAGTCAGGGCTTCGGCTTGGCGTTGCCTTTTCATCTTGTAAATTCACAAATAGGATGTATAAAAGGTTCATCTCAATTGTTTTCAATGTAGCCGAACATTAAGCCTAAACTAAGGTGAAATAATAAACATCATCAAAGCATCATTAAATTATGCTGCGCTACACCAAACGGCAAATATTACCAGTGCCTGGAAAAGATGGACTGGTTGCCAGCGTATGAAACGGTGGAACACATTATCAAGTGACGCATAATTTGTGCATTAATGAATCTTTCAAAATTGGATAAAAAATGAAGTGAGACAATTAACGATTGTACTCATTACCGTTTTTAATATTTAATTAACGTTCACGCTGCATGTAGCAACTGATTTAAATATTCGGTTGATGGTTATTTTTCTAGCAGGTAGGGGGCAGCCAAAATTGTCAACTTGCGAATTACTTACAAAGTATTTTAGTTAAAGAATATCTAAATCGTTCAAGAATACCAATTTATAAAATGTTGTAACGGAGATGTTTTGTTCGACATTTTTGGTTGAATGCTGCCATACACGCATCAAATTCTACTGCAACGCCGGGCCAATACCATTGTGTAGGCTAGTGGCAGTGAGTGAGTGACCAGTTCGCGGTTGAGAAAAATCTCAGATCGACAGAGTGAGTCGGGCGGACGGTGCCGGGCGGGCGATATGACTTCATGACCAATTGTTTATTTTTTAATACATCACAGTAATAATAAACATTTATATATATATATATATATAAAAATGTTTATTATTACTGTATTGTATTGACATATTCCCACATCTTTACTTTACCAAGATGCCTGTCCTTCTGATGAGCGGACACCTGCCATGTCAGGACACTTATGCTTGGATACAGATGTGTCCGCTGAAGAAAGGGACTACTGATCTATAATGAAACGTACATTCTGGAGACATCAAAATTAAATAAAACACAGAAATGCTCAGAGCACAATTTTGACAAAAGTCACTTATAAATGTCACTTGTACTTTGACTATCAATGAAAATATCAAGATCATGTTAGAATTCTCACTAAAATATTTGTCTTAGTCATGCATCAATTCTATGAAATAATTATGAATATAAACTTTCACAAGAATATGGTAGCTTTTCTTTGGAATATTCTCAAACTTAACTGTTTTCAATTATCAGTGAAAATGTGCCAATCCTTTGCATTTAGCCTGAATAAAATTATATCCTGTGACTGATTTTCCTACCCAAAACTGTGACTTTATTTCCATGATGAAGTAATTTGATGGAAATGAACAACCTGCTCCAAAAAATGTATCAATGGAAATTATGTTAGTAAATATGATATCAATTACATAAGTTTTAATCAAAGCACGAATGCAGACTTGAAAATAATTCAAAGAACACAGGCATCATGGCTGACACAGCCTGTGTTCATGGCTGGCCTCTGACATCCAGCATGTCACAGACACAGACTTTGCTCCCATTTGTAACAGTTCACATGCTACAGCCTGATATCACCAGCAGCCCACAGTGAGTCAGCAGGGATCATCTCAGAAACACACAAATATGACATACATTTTCGTATACACATTACAGACCCCACTGCATGGCATGACTAAAACTTATCAAAGTTTGGGAAACTACTAACACCAGGGCTACTCATAGAAGTATGGGGAACCAGCGCCACTATTTACAGAAGTAGGGGGGCTATCACACCAGCTAGGGCCACTATAAGTATAAGGCAGATATAACACCTAGGCCACTCTAGGAAGTATGTGGAAGGTAAGGGGTAAAACTTGTCCCATTTCAAGAAGTAACAGTCAGCTACAATAATAACTAGTTTACATCCACCCATGGAGCTACAAACCACTTGTTTACAGCACTGGGCACATCTGCAGATTTTCTCACAACTCAATTATATAAAAACATATAAGTAAATAAATACTGTTGTGTTTTAATCATCAATAGAAAAATTACTCTACAAATAACTACCTTAATTGGTGTACATCACCATTTGATAGATCGGACACCAATGATGCAAGGATGCAAAAGAAGATGAACGATGTCAGTGGACATCACTCAGCACCTGGCAGGGGTACACTTACTGTGTAGTTAGCATATTAATACACAGCTAATAATACACACAAACACATATAAAACTGCACACAACAGAAGATATATAAATACCCGATTGGACAGTAAAAATTATCAAAGCGAAATCCTACTTAATAATATTAAAATTACAAATAAAATTAAATGATAAAGCAAAAGGTCTGAGAAGCTAAACATACAGGATAAAAGAAGCTCATTTGTGTCATTCATTAGACTGAGATGATACCAAGTTGTGGCAAATACAGGTCAAGTGCCTAGTTGTGTGTGAGTATGCAGCCAAGGCCTCTTGCTCCACTGGAGGCTGCAGCAGGATCTGTCAACTGTAGTGTCATACCCAGTGTCCTGCCACATACAGTGGTGCCACCCAGTGAACATGATACTCCCTAAATTAAAATGTGCCCTTGACAGTGTGGGGACAGATCACTATTTCCTGGTTCATGCAACACTAATGAACAGCCAGACATTTTGACAGTAAGGATTTGTATACACTGAAATCCATAAATATGAACTGTGAAATGGGCATGTTTGGGGGTCTAAAACAGCTGTGCTGGACAGATATGCACATTTTAGTGGCGGGCG
>CM034532.1:41757919-41790419 GCA_020002185.1 Paraescarpia echinospica | reverse complement strand
GCAGTGGTCGTCAGAATAACTGCTGCAAGGTTTATTTACCTGTGCAGAGACGATGGCTAAATGACACACCTGTTTACAGGTGTGTCTTATGGAGGCAGTGCCACGGGATATGTGTATGATCACAATGGTGGGGGGACATGGTGAGGAGATGTGGCAGGGGGCATCATTATATTCAACTGCTATGCTCTAGGCAGGCGACATTGCATAACAAGTGATTCTTTCACAGTTGACATTATTGTAAACAGTGTTCTTCCCCTATTGTTATCATTATTGTAAACAGTGTTCTTCCCCTATTGTTATCATTATTGTAAACAGTGTTCTTCCCCTATTGTTATCATTATGATATGATGTTTCTTTGTATTTGTACATACCTTAAACAATTACATACATTTGAATTGAATTGCAACACTTTGGTAATATAAGGTCACAATATATTCTTATTTATATATAATTTAATAAAGTTTAACAAATGCATAACTTTCAGAATAGGAAATAATGTGAATGCCTGGATAACTTTAGGGGAGAATTAAACAGTGTTGATTGTTTGATATTGATCATATACTGCATAATCGCATGCTTCATGGATGGTTTGCTTAAAAAATATGTTAATTTAATTCATAGCTAAAGCGTGCCACCCCACAGTGCTATGCATAACAGCATGGGAATCTTCTTACAAACATCAATACATAACTCAGCATTACAATGAACCAGACCAGGTACTAATTTTTATATGTGAGAACATTGGATCTGACAGAACTGAAAAAGCAACAGTGACTACAGCACCATGTTTTCATATTCAGAACAGAACAACAAGGCATATTTGTAATTGACCAATCCCTGGGCTAACACACACTACAGACTGACATCTAAAACCGTGTTCTTTCTGGGCTAAAGTATGTCACTTTCACAACAGCTGTAAAAGAATACTGCAGACAGAAACTTGGCCCACATTCTTGAAAGCTCCAAATCTGTTCTTCCAACTTGTTTATACAATTCTTACATACTTGAAGGCGTATTCTAAAAATAGTTTTTAGAATCTGAGCACAGCCTTGTTAACAATGAAGCATTCAGAAAATTGTCTTAAGAAAAATAAATTACTTAGAAGAATCTCTCTACATCTACCTTTTTATAAATTGTTACTGATGTTTGTAGACTACAAAGAGCTAGCTTACATGGTACAGTGAACATTTTATGCACATAGAAAATGACTCACTAAAATTTTATATTTTCATATAACTATTGTCTTTACAGAGTTACTAAAATGTAAACATTCCAAATTAAACACCCATAGACTGATAGATTCAAACTCAAAGTCAAACTTAACTGGCAAATCTGGTCCTGTGACAAAGTGAGCCTGAAACTTAACAATGTATTCTGTTAAATGTTGGATTTTCCCGATGAGCTCATAGATTCAAAGTCAAACTTAAGTGGCAAATCTGGTCCTGTGACAAAATGAGCCTGAAACTTAAAAATGTATTCTGTTAAATGTTGGATTTTCCCGATGAGCTCATAGATTCAGTCAAACTTAACTGGCAAATCTGGGCCCGGTTTCATGAAACGGTTAAGAAAGTTCTTAACGCTAAGATGATTGTCTTAGTAAGTTAAGTGATTTTTTTAACACGAGCAAACATAGGAGTTACGCAAAACACGTGACGCTAAGTAATTGCGTAACTTTAAGTACACTTCATGAAACCGGCCCTTGGTCCTGTGACAAAATGAGCCTGAAACTTAACAATGTATTCTGTTAAATGCTGGTTTTCCCCAATTACCTTGTTATCTTGCTGGAATGCTCCCCAGGTGTAGAGACAAATTTTTTCACATTTCTTCATGACTGAGAATATACAATTACATTTTCACAAAGGGCTGTTGATACTACAACTCCTGTGGAAACATACTACAGGCAGGTCAGTGAACGTGTTAGCACAGTAATACTGCAACACAACACCAATTTATGGCTCCTCTCTAGCTATATATTTGGGCTGCCCAGAAACGGGATAAAAATAAAATGTGCTCTCTAGAGGATGCTCCCTACTGGGTGTGGTTTCCTCCCTTCCTTCCCACTTGGGACTGACACAGAAACACACATCTATGTCCCACTTATCCAACCCATATACACACATGCATTTGTTCACATACCACATATATATATAATTATATTAGCCCAGTCACCATGGGATAAACTCAAAAATACCCTGGTGTAATGATATCTCACATCTGGCACGCCATAGATGTTTTCTAAAAGGAAATACATTTGGAGAGACTCCCCATCCCATTCATTCCCAATACACACCCCTCCGCACGCCCCTACCGTGGTTCTTTGGTGCAGGGAATCATGTTTCAATAACAGCAATATCAGTATGACTACTGTAGATGTAAAAACAGACAGGATATTTTAGTACAGGATTAATACATCGGCCTGAATCTTATCACAACTGAGTTACAATCAATAATTTGCAGGCCGGACTGAATAGAACCAAATCTGAGAGGAGTTCTAATCAATCTGTAGTCACACCGGCTGAACGGGAAGGTTTGGAGCTATATTTCTAGGCAAGGCTCACACAGGATAAAAAAGAAATCTGGAGCTCTAGCGGCCTGGCCACATTCACTAAATCGGGAATGCTTAGCTAGCACATGTGTACTTCAGTGGGGGTTATATTTAGGGGAGAAAAACTGCATCAGGCAGTTCTGGGAAGCACAGATGGCTATTCCTGAATGTTTGTCATTTTAAATAGATCTGCTTCTATAAAGTTTTTTACCCTATTTAACTTTTTTACATTTTGCAAAGTTTCTTCAGAAATTACATGCACAATAATAATAAATAATAACCATATTTGTTTTAAATATCCTCTGAATGAAATGTGTGTACAAAACAAATCAAAACAATTTCATTTAGACCACATATGTCATTTCTGATGAAAAAATAGTAAACACAAAAAGTTAAATTAAAAGAAACAGGTCTAAAAGTCACACATTATTTTGTTCGTTCTTACCACAGGGTTTACATAACTCACACAGAAATGTAATTGTTTAGCTTCGTGAAATGTTATCAAACTACATAAACACTGCGTTCGCATCATTATGTGACTAAACAACCCTTCACATGATCTCATCTCTTTTTTATTACACAAAACATGCTCTCAGTGTAGTATTTGACTGTTAGAGGCAAGTACAAAGTAAACACATCATCGCGTTACACGTTCCGCCATACTCATGTAATGACCCGTTCCCCTCCAACTAAGACGATAATTCTACAAAAATGCACCAGCAGGCAAAAAATAAGAGATAGGACAGATCAATAAAACCGTCCCGGTAGACGATAGAGTTTGTTGTGATGCGGAAAGCCTAGGTATTGTAAGGGGTTGTCTCATAAGGTGACAAAAACATGTATTATCTCAAACCACCGCCACCAACCCCAATACATGGTGCAGGATTTGCGATTTTGATCAATATTTCTTATTGGATGCTTACGTTTGCTCTAGGTGTGCATATTCATTTATGGCAATAAAACATGACAAAGACACATAAAAGCAACACTTTCAAGTGTCTGGAATTTTAAATGTTACCAAAAAGTCCATAATATTGATTTCTCAGGAACGTGTTAATATTATGATGACACAGTGTGTCAGGAAATAATATCCACTATCAACAGATGATTCTGGTATTGCTGTGAGAGAACTGGAATGCAGATGCCGTGGTGATCAGACTACGTGAGAATCAAAACAAAACTCACTACATAGTACACAATACCACACCAGTAAGTGAACTGTTGTTTTCATCCAAGCACTTGTGCGAGGTATCAACATCAGTGTTGTAACCATTCACTTTGTTCACATATGTGCAAGAAACGTCTCTCCTCCGTCACTATGTCGCCTATGGCGGTACAAGAGAAAGAAGGAGGAATATGAAACCAGTCAGCAGACAGACCAGACCCGCTGCATACATTCCCCTATGGGGCCTGACCCGCAAGTTGTGGATTGCAACACAGACACAGCCAGTCCACAGACGGTGATCTGCAATCAATAACTGAAACGCCTAAATTATGCCCAATATTTCCACCTCCACTGCCATGGGATGCCACCGGGCGATCGGTGGAATTATAATGGCTGCCGTCGTCGCCTCGGTGTATACGGTACGGTCGCCACGAGACAACCGAAGCCTTGCCCACGACCCACTCCCCCTGTCGACATCAGTGAGTGATCGGCCTACAAGGGACGGCAACTGGAAACTGTTTTAGAACATCAACACACAGAGTTGTGTCCGATTCGACATCGCATGAACACCAGCAAACATATATCTACGACAGACATGCGAGTGTGAGGCGAGCCATAAAGATTGTGTGACGTGTTGGAGCATGACGGGTCCTGAATCACCCGGAACCTACATGGGTGGATCACACAGTGTGTATTGCACATTAGCAGCGAAGTACCGACATTCGTCCCGTGTTCGTATGCATCATGGATAAACATGGAAGACACCAGAGGAGCTTCGTTATTGCAAGTGGCAAGTGCGATGAACAGAATCATAACCGTCGTGGTTCATACTCATGCCGTGTTGCTGTGGGGGTAAGTAATGTGCGTGTAACAAAGTCAATTTAACAAATTTTTAAATGCCGATAGAGGCATGCTTTGCTTTTGGAGAATACGGCTCTAGGATGACATGTGCATGGATGGTGCCTTGAATGGGTGAACGCTGCATAAACTGATAAAATGCGTGAACGTCGTTGTACACACCCGACTGTGCACGCCTGCCCTTACCATGGTAATTATCCTGCAATGTGTGCTGCATTGCCTTTTATTACCAAGTCACGCAGCCTCGCACTAAAGCAAAACTCCACAAGCACAATACAACATGCAGCATTGCTGAATTACAATGTGAACCAACACAAAATGACTGCGACATGGATCGCACACACTGCAATGCAGCGTCAGTATGCCTGGATGCAAGACCTGGAATTAGCAGATTCATGCGAGAGATGGAGAGACAGAGAGAGTGAGAAGTCAACAGGCAGGACTGGAGCCAAGGCTAAATATATGACTGCTCCGTTGGCGGCTGTCGAACTGGCTTTGGACATCGATGGTGCGGCTGCGTGCGGCCAGACAACACGGGCAGCATTAATTGCTGTCAGCCGCAGTATTGTAATGCATTGTCTGCACACAGCCGGCTGGAATGCCAACGACCACCCAGCCGCCTCCCCTGGCTTCTCAGCGAGGCCCCTTATGTGCGAAATTATTTAAAACGTTCAGCCACGGCGAGGATAGCACCAGTGGAGTATGTTTAGCCAGTGGTGCAGGGAGCACTGGTGCCAGGGACATCGGCGCTTTGCGTTAAGAGATCCGACATCGCCGTGTAATCGCCATAGTTGCGTGTGCGACGCGAGAGGCCCACAGCCAGTTTTATATTTGTAACATGTGTTCTCGGCTATCAAGACAAGCGACGGCAGTGGTGGCGGTGGTGCTCCACACTGCCAGGAATGCCATCCAAATATGCTCTGGCGACTGCCGCCTGGCAGATATCTTCCTAGAAATAGCAGCGGTGGTGGAGACAGGGCAGCACGGCTAGCCACCTACAGCCACCGCAGTCTCCAGATGGGCCATTACCTGCAGCCAGCCGCCTCACTGGCATGCAGCATGGATAGGTTTACGTGGCGGGGGAGGCGGATTGCAAGATGGAACTGCGCTGCTGTTCCATGAATCGCGCACATGGCCTAGACAGCTGTTGCCGGGTGCCTAGAAATGTGCTGGTTTCGTAGAGGCTTACAGCTTATAAAGCTTGCCTATGACAACACATGGCTTCTAGCAGGACAGTCCGCCACCAGGCATTAACAATACACGCGGCAGTCAAGCTTGCCGGTAAGGAGATTTTTGTTAGTTGCCCCTCCCCTGGTTCCTATGGACCCCCATGTGTGCCACCCCCTGCCTGCTGGTATGACATGCCCCACACGCCCTCAAAACATAGCCTTTACTCTCACCACCTGTATGAATTGCATAATGATCAGCCTTTCGAAAGAAATAATGAAAACACCCTTATAAATAAGGCTACTGTTCTGTGAATCAATTTCATCTTCACACTTTGTGGCGTTCTAAAATGAGCAGCGACAACAGTAGAGGCTATTTACTCAACGACTCTCAAGCATTCTTGAAGAAATGACACTGCAATGTTTCTTAACTGGTTCCATTCTCTGTTATTATGTCTAATGCAATGTAACGCAAACACCCGCATCAGTGTCCCCTAGTTAACGCTCCAGTACACCAACAGACACTCAACAAGTTGTCTGCATGAAAGAGTGTGCAATCAAAATGCTTCCTACTGTGCGCAGTGCATGACGACATGCCTATGTTTCTCCAGCAAAACTAACTTCAGTTAAAAGGAGCACAATTGAAGCTATTCTATCAATAACAACAGCTGCTTAATAATTAACAAACTAATGAGGTAAACTAAACACCCGACTCAAAAATAAACAGAGCATTACGGAACAATCTAGACCAGGGATCCTGTGGTAACTTATACAATTTTATGGTGATTTATGTAGTCATGCACAACCACTTGCACATAACTTGTAAACCTTTGCTGCATAATGATGACTTACACTACATTCTAATTGCATGCTATTTTGGTTTACATGTCATTTTATCAACATTTTTATTTTTATTAAAACTTCTAAGAAGTATTTACATAAAACCACTCTGCATGGTTTGGGGACATGTTTATTAAGTTACTTACTAACAGCACATTATTCTACTTGGTTATTCTGAGTAAACATTCCTAATTAATATCACCAGTTGAATTTACAAGTAGATACTATTAGAATATTTAACATTTCAACAGCTCTAAATTAATTGTCACGTTTTAGGGGTGTATTTATTAAGTTGTTAACTGCATGTTATTCTGCTTGATTTTCTATCATATTAGCACTTCCCAGAACTACCTACACAAAAACAATCTGCACTGACGCTATTGATTAACATTATTCTGTACCAAAGTTACTGATTAATATTGTGTGGCTTTTAAATAATTACTAAATATTTTACTTTAAGTCATGAATTAATTTAACGACTGCTGCCCTGTGATTCTGCTGCTGTGGTTCAAAATCAAGGGCTCTACTTTACCCTCGATATAATTACAGTGTATCGAAGATTAATCTTCCCAGCGAGGAGAGCCGGGAACTCAATTACACAGTCAAGGCAATTAGAACAAAAATAAGCTTGTAATGATAGCCAGCTAGTGCTGAACCCAGGTATGCAGCCTGACTGGCCAATGCTCTCGTTTCTGTGCTGTTATACCATGTCTCTAGGTGGAAACGGCACTGCAAGTAAGACATTCGACACTACGACAGAGACCAGCTTCCTCAAACATCTCCTTCAAAATCAGTCATCACCACTCCATACTGTTGTACCTCTACAGTTATTCTTACATAGCCTTTCTTACAGTAACAGTTGGCACCACACCACAAATGTGTAATACCAGGTATTAGAACTCTTCAGTACAATTGAGGAAGGAATGCAACCATTTCCTGTCTGAGCTGGGATATACTTAGCACCCTAGAACTGGGTGATTTATTTTCAAACGGGCAAATTATACTATGCAAGACAGCCTTGTGCATGGTATGGCTCTATGTCCTAATAATGAAACATGTATTGCATTAATAATTGAAGTAATGAAACTGAGGATTCATTAATAAACCTGTCATAAGAAACACATCGTTGGTTGAGACTTGACAACGTATTCACCAACACAAGGCACCGTGCACTTCATTGATCAACGCACCTTTTCAGCTATCTTTGATGAGGAAAAAAAAATTATAAGTTTACAAAATTAAATTAAACTAAAAAATCTGTGATGCTTACTAGGGTAGTGTATGAATTGGACTGTATCAACATTTGCAAACAAAGTGTTGAATTATGGAGTTTAACGGGGAACCATATACACAGTTTGTCAAATGACTGTTGCTAGAGGAAAATATATGCATTTCTGTTTTACAGTAAATCTGAGATCAAATCAAATGGGTTTGGGAACATTACCAAAGGACACTGACTTAATATAATCACAATTATGCACAATTACAATTGAACAGGCTAAGAAAAAGAATGCCACAAATTACACTTAATTTAATTGGTGAATACTTCAGAACAACATGCAGCACCACCTGGTGAGAGACGATTGGGAGTGATTTGCCAAGCGAGGACTCTGATGGCAAGTGTGCCACAAGGCACTAAAAACGGCACTGCGAAATAATCACTTGAAAAATTCAACTTGGTCTGCCTAAGTTGCACTGCAAAGCTCCATGGAATCAAGGGGCTCGCTAACAATGCATAAAATCAACATCGAGCATTGATTGTGGCGGAATACCGCTGTCGGACATGCAATGTCTGTTCCGCCTCTTTATGGACGGCTATTGTTTTGTCTTCCGTGGTATAGGTCACACTCTACATCCGCTCGCCGACTGCTGAACCTCAGTGGAAAACGCAACATTAAAGCTGGTTCAGGTATTAGTAGATTTTTTTTTAATGTAATTTTAACGCTTCTTCGGGTATTGCTAGATTTGTTATAAAATGCTATTTTAAAGCTGGTTCATGTATTCTCAGAGATGTGTTGAGAAATGCAAATTTAAAGCCAGTTCAAAGGTTTGCTTTTGGAAATCATGTATGGAATTTGCATTTAACTTAGACAATGTAAAGAACAAAACACAAGTGATATGTGGGGTGTGTTGAAAGAAGTGCTAAGACATGACGATGTGATGCCACTGCGATGTTACTCTATAGCTGGCTGAATTTGGGCCAAATCGTTTCTATTTACGTTCATTTGGTCCCCTTCAACCAGCTGTAGTTTACATTGTTCCCACCTGGTGGCCACTGAATGAATGCAATGGAAGTACGACGACATATTACTAAGTACTGGCTACAATGATTTGTGAATCAACGTCTTTGGTTACATAAGAACTTCAACATGATCAACATAGGCCCTAAAGTAAACATTACGGTTGCCAATGAATACGAGGAACTAATTCAGGAAATGTTCCACATTTGAAATAACTCATTTTTGTTCAGCAGTTCTTTTTAAACAAGACAATGCTAACTTAATTAGTTAATTACTGTCAAAAAAGAGACAATTAGCTGCCATTTTAGGCATGATACATTTGCTAGAATAATAGTGTTAAGGTAAACCAACAGGGACAACAATCTAGATTGCTTACATTTAGAAATAACAGTTAATTGTAATATTTTTGATGTGATATTCTTATGGTAAGTTCCCGAACTGCCACATTTTTATAGTGCTGAATTGAGTCCATGGAACTAATAAAACACTTTATAGTTTACTCCTGGCAGACGTTTCTCTCTAACACCAGTGCGACTTCATAAGTATTATACATACAGCTGAATGAACTGATGCAATGATGTTAGTATAAATGTGAAATAATAAACGTTTGCGTAAATCTGAATCTTGCAACTATACACTGTCTGTGCAACTGGAATACTGGAAACAATATATGTCAAATTATTTTAAAAAGACCACGAGCATAACTGTTGTTGCACCAGTGTTGGACAGGCTTTCACCTCTCGACAAACACAAGACTTGGGGCTGAAGAACCTTAATATAACCCTGACAGAGTGAGGCAGGTCTGACACACAGATAGAGAAACACAAGACTTGGGGCTGAAGCACCTTAATATAACCCTGACAGAGTGAGGCAGGTCTGACACACAGATAGAGAAACACAAGACTTGGGGCTGAAGCACCTTAATATAACCCTGACAGAGTGAGGCAGGTCTGACAAACAGATAGAGAAACACAAGACTTGGGGCTGAAGCACCTTAATATAACCCTGACAGAGTGAGGCAGGTCTGACACACAGATAGAGAAACACAAGACTTGGGGCTGAAGCACCTTAATATAACCCTGACAGAGTGAGGCAGGTCTGACAAACAGATAGAGAAACACAAGACTTGGGGCTGAAGCACCTTAATATAACCCTGACAGAGTGAGGCAGGTCTGACACACAGATAGAGAAACACAAGACTTGGGGTTGAAGCACCTTAATATAACCCTGACAGAGTGAGGCAGGTCTGACACACAGATAGAGAAACACAAGACTTGGGGCTGAAGCACCTTAATATAACCCTGACAGAGTGAGGCAGGTGTGACACACAGATAGAGAAACACAAGACTTGGGGCTGAAGCACCTTAATATAACCCTGACAGAGTGAGGCAGGTCTGACACACAGATAGAGAAACACAAGACTTGGGGCTGAAGCACCTTAATATAACCCTGACAGAGTGAGGCAGGTCTGACACACAGATAGAGAAACACACACTCCTGCAGTTATATATAAGTAACGGCTGACCGTAGGTATGACGTTACAGAGGTAGACTGGAGCCGGTGGTAGAGTCGGTGTTCGTCTGCCTACCGTGTGGAGTCCTTCCACTCTGTACAGCTGTGTCTGGTGGAGAACAGGTGTCTCATGAAATGTTACCCTCTGCGTAAATACACTCGGATCCCAAGGAGAGGTTCTGGTCAGGTTTTGCTGCTTGCCGCACAAAAGAAAAGACCACTTCTTCTTGGCGTAAGAATCTCACTATAATCGAGTTAGCATGTGTAAGTATGTGGTTAGTAGAGCAAAGTCTGGCCAGTCACAGTAGACCAGTGGTTAGTGAACAACTCTCAGTCGAGAGATTCCACTTACAAATGCTCTGGCTGCTGTTTCATACCTTGGTCAAGTTTGTTTGCTTCAGTTCACTCGGCTGTATGAATGAGTAGATGGCTGTAGACAGTGGTGGATATTTCGGTACCAGTAGTGTTCCTGCATTAATTGCAGCATGGCTGAATGCTTCCCAGAGAAGTCAAGATGGTATTTGATTGAACAAGTCTGCCAGGGAGTAAAGTAAAAAGCACTCTGAGCAGTCGCAGGGCCTGGATGCTGCACTATGTAAGAACTTACGTTTTTCTACTTTTTGTATGCTACGCTACTTTTTGTATGCTACACTACTTTTTGTATGCCATGGCAGTGTATTGCCCAAGTTTTCAAAAGGGCAGGGTGCCATTTTAGCAAAAAGGGCACGTAGAGCGCGGTGAGCAGTGGTTAAAAGGGAGGGCACTTGCGACATGAGACATAGTAGCAGTGTACACCTTGTAGTTTATTATCATACTACCTACATATAGTATACAGCCTGTATTGTGTACACAGTGTATATGTATATTTATATATTATAATATAGGCTCAGGCAAGCATTTGTAGAACAAAACACAATATTCAGATTTGCATAACTTTTTAATTTGTATCAATCTGCATAATATTCAATTTACACGTATTATACAATATGTGTGTCAAATTTCTTTGGGCTAGGTTTAACATACATACATAGCTGAGATATACTGTTATGTTCGATTTCAAAAATAAAAAATGTACAAGCAACATAGTAATTTTGAAAAATTACATTTAAGTAAATATAAATGTGGATAAATGGAATGCTTTATATTTGGCAGAAAACAACCCATAGATAGATACTTCATTCTCTCTCCAGTCTGATTACTACAGGTGTTCAATGATCAGTAATCACTTGGAGTAAACACTTTCTTGCATGTCTATAAATCATCAGAGCTGGTAATCGTTGCCTGCCTTCAACTAATTATTCACACATGTATATTTCTGATTTCTCTTTCCCTTGCAATAATAATTAAAAAACTGCATCAAACACTGTAGCTACTTCACTATAACATCCTTCAAAACAAACATCTAACGAGCACCATTTGTTTGATTTCTGTAAACCAATTTTGACATATCTACTGTTGATGCCTGAGAATGAACACGATGTAATTTCAGTCAACAATGGGAAAGACAAGCATGCAAGTTGGCTTGAAAACAAATAGGCCTGCATACAGGACAGGGAAGACATACTACATGCAGCTGTGAACAAATAGGCCTGCATACAGGACAGGGAAGACATACTACGTGCAGCTGTGAACAGTCTCAAGTATGAAAATCAATGTTTGAGTGGAGCCATCCTGATGTGATTAATTGAGTTGCTACATGACATGTCTGGTGTCCTTGTGCATCAACTAAGGCACAATTGTTACGTTTATTACTTCTTGTTCACTTGGACGGACCCAGCGATACTGTCTAGTACTTTTAACTACATGCATGTTGCACATATATGAGCAATTCCATTCACCCCACAACCCCTGTGTCGTTTGGAAGAGACAGCAAAAGCTGTTGGTCCCTTCTACTTGGTATCTATGCCAGGGTAAGTAAATGATCCCATGTAGGGAATCGAAAAAAACATAGTGTGGTTTCAACAGCCAATAATCTTGATCTACAAAAAACTATACGGATGCTGCATTTGATGCTACAAAAACACTTGTTCTGATACTGGAGTATTCGCCATGAGCACTTTGTTTAGGTGGATACAGGAACTATACAATACCACACATTATTATTACAAGTGAACAAGATTTAAACAAAATTCTATTTACTTGGATGACATATTTTTAGTTGGGCACCACAAATAATTTGGTGCTGCTCTTTTCTAGATGCTGGACATGGCCAAGACAATGGATCTTGGTCAATTACATCACAGTGGAGATACACTGCAGGTTATTACCAACTATCTCAAGTGATCGCCACAGTCTGCATATGTCTTGGGAAATCAACGTGCAAGTCCTGGGACTTTATACTAATACAATTGATCTAGGTAATCTAACAGGATATTTCTATCTAACCTTGGACAGCTGTGCTTTTCTGGCCAGACTTTGTAAATGTCTGTTAAGTATGTTCCATCAAAAGGTAAGTACTGGATAGCTTAAGGATGTCGGTGAACGTAGACAGCAAGAAACTATATTTCCCTAACACTTCATGGTCAAAAAAATCAAGAAATATTCAGTGTGTTTTAACAGGAAATTTTAATCGAAGCACTGCGAGACTACAATAATACCACCAACACCTGGCAGACGTGATTGAAAGATAGTGCGACTGAGGAATGGTGCAGGATAATAAAATATGATCTTGGCTGATGAAAATATGGGCCATCACTTTGCATAACAAACACGTGTATTTCATAGCTGGTCACTGAAGGCCAACGAGAGCCATGCCAGTAACGTTGTTAGGTGGGTCCGTCTACTGAGTGAGTTAGAGGCGTCGTTCAGCCATCATTGTGTTAGTGCCGTGTATTGCGCATGCAAAATGTACGCATATTAACGTTATACAGCATCACGGGCAATATGCAGGGAACAGCAGATTATACACGGAATAGCAGTCAGAAAGGTCACAGCTATGTGTGTCAGTGTCACTGGTATGGCGGATGAGGATACCAATGCCAGCAGTATGTCGATGTGGTGGACAGTGCCATTGGTGGATGCCAATACCTGCAGTAAGGCAATATTGACGCCAATATCTATGGTATGGTAAATATGGATGCCAATACCTGCGGAATGGAGAATATGGATGCCAATACCTATGGTATGGCATATATAGATGCCAATATCTGCGGTATGGTGAACGTGAATGCCAATGCCAGTGGCATAGGCTATATACCGTTGCCAATTCCAGTGGTGTATAGACAACTAGCTTCCTGGGATTATTTGTCGCTGTCGTCGTTCAAGCCCCCCCACTCAAGACAGCCGACTGCATCGTCGTCGTTAACACCCCCTCACACCCAAGACAGCCGACTGCGCCATCATTGATCATGTCCCCCCACACAAGACAGCCGACTGCACCGTCGTCGTTCACGCCCCCCACCCAAGACAGCCGACTGCACCGTCGTTGTTCACGCCACCCCACCCAAGACAGCCGACTGCACCGTCGTTGTTCACGCCACCCCACCCAAGACAGCCGACTACACCGTCGTCGTTCACGCCCCCCACCCAAGACAGCTGACTGCACCGTCGTCGTTCACGTCCTCCCACCCAAGACAGCCGACTGCACCGTCGTCGTTCACGCCCCTCCACCCAAGACAGCCGACTGCACGTCGTTGTTCACGCCACCCCACCCAAGACAGCCGACTGCACCGTCGTCGTTCACGCCACCCCCATCCAAGACAGCCGACTGCACCCGTCATCGTTCATGCCCCCCGAACCAAGACAGCCGACTGCACCGTCATAGTTCATGCCCCCCCACCCAAGACAGCCGACTGCACCATCATCGTTCATGCCCCCCCACCCGAGACAGCCAACTGCGCCGTCGTCATTCAGCCACCCCCATCCAGACGGCGACTGCACCGTCATCGTTCACGCCCCCACCAAGACAGCCGACTGCACCATCGTCGTTCATGCCCCCCCCCATCCAAGACAGCCGACTGCACCGTTGTTGTTCATGCCCCCTCCACCCAAGACAGCCAACTGCGCCGTCGTCATTCATGCCACCCCCCATCCAAGACAGCCGACTGCACCGTCGTCGTTCATGCCCCCTCCACCCAAGACAGCCGACTGCACCATCGTCGTTCATGCCACCCCCCCATCCAAGACAGCCGACTGCACCGTCGTCGTTCATGCCACCCCCCCATCCAAGACAAGACAGCCGACTGCACCATCGTCGTTCATGCCACCCCCCCATCCAAGACAAGACAGCCGACTGCACCGTCGTCGTTCATGCCCCCTCCACCCAAGACAGCCGACTGCGCCGTTGTCATGTTACTCGTTGTCTTTTTATTGATTATCACAAGACCGCCATTGTTCTCGCCAAGCCAGTGCCTGCCCATTCCCACCCAGCACCTGTGTATGTCTAGCGGGACAAGGCAGAGGCAGCCTTCCTTCCCTCCAGGGAAATGTCTACATTCCTCTGGCTCATTCCTGGTCCTGCGGGCCCCACACTGGGGTAGAGGCAGGAGTCAGGAGAGGAACAAGAAGGCACCAGACGGGATGCAAGAAGTGGACTGAATTTGCAATCCTCCCTACATCAAATCAAATCACATGACCATTGAGGCGTAACTGATGGCAGTAGAAGTCACTGCAACAACAGGCAATACTCCTGGCTTTATACAATGTGTGAGATTGTTGATAAGATTACATAACATTGTGAAATGCTGTGAAATCCGATAATAATTCTGTACTGAAGTTATCTGATGTGAATACAAAGGTTCATTCTGATGCACACTGTAATCAACATAAACACACGAGAGACATTTGTATGATAATTGTATACGTTCCCGAGACATATAGGCCAGACGGTAACAGCATGTGTCTGTGCCTATGGGCCAGGGAACTACCGGTTGAACGGCTAATTTTCTACTCTTGTTAGTACGATACGGGCTAACCCTACCAACGGCCTACGAACCAGGCAGAACATTCAAAGAATTCCTACAACTCTTATGTAATCATGTCTCTCACTGCAAAGTGAAACAAAAAAGGTGTGACCATGCAGTGCCATCCCCTCAGGATGGTTACCACTGGTTGCAACTCCTCTCTGTCTTGTGTCTCTCTTATTGTGTCTCTTACTTCATATCACCATCCATGTTTTATATGACACATTGTGAAAGTTCAGACCTTAAGGTATATCATACAGTCTGAACGGTTGTGGCTTGTCACATATCTGTCTATGTTACCCTTATTCTCCCACTGTTTACTGCCAGTAACCATCACTCTAATATTTCACACTGGGTACCACGCTCTTAGTCAGAAATCATTTTTGCCACTCTTAAATTAATCAAAAATACGCCTTTTAGTACGCAGACAGCTTGCATGGAAGCCATTTCACATCAATCACAGCCATTATTGGCCAATTTAGTTTTTTCAATGACAAACCAGTGTCATTTGAGCCATTTATTTAATTAATACTGATTTGTTTCACTGCCAGTTTCGCTAATGAGAGTCGTTAATGTGGGCCCCTAAACTTGGAACTATCAGTTAATCTAGTGGCCAGCTGGCCCCCTCTAAATTCCACCAGTTTTATCAGTTGTAATTACCCATCTTGGCCAGTCATCTACAAGTGTTGAAGACGGGCAGAGTGGGTCTCTGGCTAAGCCACTGTTGGGTTCTAGCCTTGTCCTTAAATAGTGCAGCTTGAATGCCTCTAGTGTTCATTGACTACCTTTGAAGATAAATAACGTGTAACAGAAGAGATCAGCCTAACAAACTGGCATGCCGTTAAAGAATGTGATTAGCTTTCTTTACCACATAGGTTTCCCCACATGTACACAATGTTAAACATTTATAAAATAAATATAATTTATACTTACATATAAGAAAAAACAATCTAACACAACAAGTATTTCTATTAATCTATTAGAAGCGCATATAAATAGCTAATGTTCATGGTTTCTGCTCTTGCAAGCATTTGCCTGAATTCATGCATGGATTGTGCTTGACGTTTGTAAGCAATGGCATAATTCCTTAGTTTCTGGTGTAAAATTAACACATCTCTTGAATCCCACTCAAGTCTACTGCAGCACTGTATCCAAAGTTATGTAATTTTATGTTATCTACTGTAAGTCGTATTTGTACTACCAATATATATAAAACCATGAATATACTATTATTATTCATATTAAAAGGTAAAGAAATAAGACCAGACTAGTAGGTGTTAGCGGTGTCATCTGAAGCATGGAGCAGGTTTCACCCACTGTCTAGACTTCACATGATCACAGAATGCACCATTAGCCAACATGAAATAGTTGTCGTTCTATTAAAAACTGCAATTACGCCACGTAACAGCGACCACAATGTGTACAGGCATATGACTTGGCTAATGATGTGCTTTTTAGGGTAGAGTTGAAGGACAACATGACCTGAATCCACTGGTTGGATCAATTTGGCCTCTACATCATACCACACAACTGGTTATTTAGCAATTCATACTAACTCAAACATGGAATGGCTAGGCCTCTGCTTCTTCCAAATCTGTGTCATTTCTAGTGCAATTCTGCCAATTGCATACACACAAATGCACTTTCTAGAGAAATCTCCAGTAAATATTCCTTTACCATATAATTTTCACGAACCAAATGTTCATCGCCAAAATATCTGTAGTCAACGTTCAAAGCCTCTACTCGGCTGCTTCAACAGATACCGCCAAATTGTGGAGAAAATTAATTCCAGCAGACACGACACAAAATGCCAAGATGACAACCAGAGTTTCACTTCTGAACACGTTGCAGTGGGTAAACAACAAACATTACCCAGACTATCTGCTTGCTGCAATATATCCACAATAAAATTGTGGCAGCAGGCCCACCCTAAACTTATACCATACATAACTGTTGCATATGATCTTAGCATCATAATAAACTGATAGATCAGCCCCAATAAAGTGATAAATCACTGGCAAGTGCAGGACGAGGATGGTTATGTGTTGGCTAGGAAGGTGGAAGCATAACGCACCGACTTGATTATGCTGCAGGTTGAGTTCTTTCCTTGGCATAGCCATTGCCAGTAGGCAGCACCACAGTATGCAACAAGTATAGACTCATAGTCTATCTATGGATGTAGATTATAACAACCCTTTCAGTAGGTGCGTAGTTTTCAATGTAAACATGTCTGCATTTTTACAGCAATTGTTAATTTTTTTGCCATTTTTTTAAGGCACCATATTCTGGCCAGTACGGAAGGAGAGCATCACATGCATGGGTGCATGCGTGCGTGTCTTGTCTATGCACGAGTGTGAGCATGCCTGCACATGTATAAATAGTGGTTTCATTTTCAGATTTTCAATACAAATTCTTTGAAATTTATTAAATTTAATATTATAAGTTTTAATTGGATTGAAACAGTGTAATTAAAAATATATATGATTTAAATTGACACACAGATGGGAACTGTGTTTGACTGTGTTTTATTCATGAAACACTTATCTGCTGGTACTGAATGGAAACATAATAGAATATGCATTACAAACTGACTCTTTGTTAGTCTGTGTATAATGCCAAGGACACCAGGAATGATATAAAGTAATAAAGCACCTAGCAGATATTCAATAAAACAACGATGGAGATATGAACAGACCACAATGTTAAATTGGACATCAACTCACTGACATCCCGTGCCAAATTATTCACAACCAACCAAATGTCAAACAGTCACTGTTTCCCAGGTGGGATTAATCTGTAAGAAAACGTAGTATTGGTAAAATATTTTATTTAACAAATACTTTTTTTACCATATAACATTAGGTATCATTTGTGTCTCACCAATTTTGTACTGTTTAAAGTGACAAGAAGTGTAGCTGACCTACTTCTGTTAATGTGACCTCCCTACAAACCAGAGAGATGACAAAATACCCGTGACATGGTTTTTGATATTTTTGCTCACATCCTATGCATACAATGACAAATGAATTCATGTGCTCATTTTTTGGTGGACTGGACACATAAACAGCTCTATTTTATAAAACTTTGCAGTTACAGGGAACAGTTCTTAGTTAAAAACAATTAACAATGCTATATAATAATAATGGTTTATTACAGAAACTGTGATACATTCCAATCAATTACATATATAGATTGCCATGGTTTCTGTAATGAGGGTATAAAGCAACGAGTGGCTGATTAGCCCTCACAATGTATGTGATACATATGTAAATGTCATGGTGCAAAATAACAATTTGTGTGATTGAAGAAAGAAGAAAAACAGAAACATGAATCACAACAGTACTATTTTCATGAATACTTCATTTAAAATTGCAGCAATGAATGCTATTTATATAAGTCATTAATATTATTTACTAGCAAAAAATGTGTAAGTTGACGTTTAAACGTTGCTAATGCATAATTACAATTACAATCCACTGTTGTCGCCCTATAGTTCCATAATTTAACACCTCAATATCTAATGGTTTTATATAATACATTACTTTTTGAAATCGGCACATGTAGTAATTCTGCATTGCATGTCCTATGTTTGTTATTTCTAATGAACATCCTTGTCATAACCGACGGAAACATATTCTTAACGATTTTCTACATAAACAGCACAACCGTGTATTCGTAGATTTTTCTTATTGGTAAAATGGACAGCTTCTTGAAGAGTTGGTCTGTGTGCGCTCTGTATGGAGCTGACATAATTAACCAAATTGCATACTTTTGCAATTTGAATAGAGAACAAAGGTGTGTATTATATGCTCCTCCCCACACTTCGATACAATATAAAAATGTATCGTATAGTGTTGCAAGGGATGATCTACTCAGGGTTTTTCTAGCTTTACTTATAATTCTAACAGCTTTGGCTACTTTAGATTTTATATACTGTATATGAAAATTCCAGGACAAATTAGCATCGATTTACTGACTTGAAGACAATAAATGTGTTTTACTGATATTTAAAGATAATTTATTACTCTTTAACCAAATAAAAAAAAATTGCAGTTCATGGTTCATCAGTTTCTAGCTCGCTAAGACTGTTAGTGTTACCATTGATAAAAACATTTGTATCATCTGCAATGCATGTTTTCTAATATTTTCCATGTTACGTCATCTTCGTTGGCCTTCATCGCACATTCACGAAACCGTGCCTTGTGGGATACATGCCCCTGCTGACATCACAAAATAACGCAACAGATTAGAAGAACCAGCTACAACATGGCTATGAATTACTGCAAACTGGTGACAAATACACAATTCAGATTGTATTAACATGAAGGTATTTCAATTGGCTAAGTGCTGCTTTTTTCAAACAGAATTAGAACTGGCAGCAGTTGTGTCATTGGCATTTCAATAACTGCGTGACAGAGGCAGAATCTCTGGTCCAGTGGCTTAATTTGTATATTTTAGATGCAGTGTGTTTCTTATTAGTACGTAGGACTTGCTTTAAAGAACCTGGACAGCCTTAGAGCAGTGTGTATCTTATTAGTATGTAGGACTTGCTTTAAAGAACTTGGACAGCCTTAGAGCAATGTGGCTGGAAAGTGCACTACAACAATATTCATGATTGATAGACTGAATACAAATGCAGATATGAAGCCACTGACTGTTATTCCAATACCCAGTTTTCAGTCAATACTTGAAAGATGGCAATTTTCCATGAGCCAGTCATATGCCTGACCCGGGCTACTTGGGCAGGCAAATTACACGGGCCATGTGTACTCAAGGGACGACTCTGACTGGAGGAATGCACTGACCAGGCTATTGCACTCTTATATTAATGTGCTAAAATATGAAATCGATAAGCAGCAGCAAACACCCACAAACATTAGCTTTCACCGAACTGTGCTGGTACTTCATCCCCAGACGATGGCATGGTAGGTCTGCCTACATTTATAATGTCATCCTGCATGGGTATAGTGAAGCCAAAACCAGATATCACTGATAATGCTGTCAGATTTAGGCTGTGTTCCACTGGTTTGACTGCCTGATTGTTTATTTAGGATCAACAATGTTAAGAAATTGTGTCCCGTGGGTATAACATGTGCAAATGTTCAAATATATACATACAGTAACATTTTAATGAATAGGGCCAACAATACAGAATACGTTTTTCATGTACCCATGTAGTAAATAGTACACACTGTACTAGGATTCCAAATCAAGTAGATTCCTACACGTGTTTACTGAACTTTGTCACAGATATAAAGTTTACTGTATGCACAGCTTTCCTGAATTGTATGTTGGATGGTAAATTTACTATGCATTCAGGTAGTCTGTTCCAGGTAGACAACTGGTGTCAATGTCAGCCAATACCCTTACAACTGTTCTATGTCGACTTGAATGGGTACACATCATGGGAACATAATCGTTCCAGCAGACACTGAACTTTGATTACAGAATGACAAATCGCACCTCTGGACCGAGTGGATTTTAAATGACATTTGTCCTGATTAAATAAAGCTAAAAGTTAAAATATTGTCCCTGGGCTACTGTCTGGCCACTGTGCAGCTACTTTATCCTGCCCCAGCTTAGCACAAACAGCTTGTATCCCCAGACACATCCCAGAATAGGTTAACTCTCCTGGCAATGTATGCTTGTGCCCATTTTTACAGCCAGTGTATGCATTTCACCCCGCCCTAACCCTCCTCTAAATTTCATATGAAAGGATGCTTAAAGTTAATTAATCATTTGTATTAACTAATGATCATAATACATTAATTAGACCTTTGGACACTGGTTTTGAAACAAATCTTGATTGGGATAAAATTATATACAAAGCAGAACTACTAAGTCCTCAAAAACATAATTAATTCGGGGGAGGTGAATTTTTGTAGACAGATTGAAAATGTAATAGCAAAATTGATCCTAACCCTGGGATAAATATTTCACAGGGGTGAATAACATATCAGCAAAAAGTAGAGAGACAATTAAACTAAACGTTTCTAGAACTGCAGAAAGGTCACTTTGAACCGCGGCCTCCCACACAAAAGGACCTTGTCACATGTGTCATTAAAAATTAAGGAAGGAAATTGAACTAATTAAACGTAGCCTCACGGTGTAGGTGGACAGTGCATATAAATAATGCAAGCATTCAATGACTGATCTAACTAGCCGTGAGATGGAAGTTTTGTAAACACGACAGTATGACTCTTCACATATTCTCCTTCTTCTTTTCTCATTAACATCATTAACATAAACAATTACTGATTTTATTATTTATATATATATAGTATTATTTTGATTGTATTGTTTATTTATTATATATTTTACTGATACAAAATTGCAGTGCTGTACATACAACTAATACATCAATAGTACAAGTAAAATTAAGTTTTATATAACAGTAAATAAATAAAAATTGACATAGCTGAATAAACATTGGTACTTAGATTAATGCAAGACAGTTAAAAACGTTAAAATAAATTAGTTTAAAATGTTAAAATAAATTTATCAGAACCAATCAGCTAAAAAGTTATTTAATCTATAAAAATAGAATAAACATCAACACCAAAAACAAGTTTGGTGTTAATAACAGTAAATTTTGGTGAGAATAATAATAAACATATTTATGTAGTTTTCATCTGAGTAGCCTTTCACAACTCCACTGATAACACGACATCGCTGTCAATGTAGATGTGACACCATTAGTGTCCATGCAGCATGTAATATGACAGCCCTCACAATCAGCACATAAAACAACAAAATCCATACAGGAATATATATGTATATGTTCACCCAGCAGCAGTACAAGCAGCTAAGCTGATATCCCTCATCCGAGCGCTGTAACCTCTAGAGGGCCCGCTCTCATGTGATTCACCTAAATAATGTCAAGTACTCCTAGAATGATCCCAGTACGTGGCATCGTCATGGCAACCCAGACTGGCTGGGCCTGCAGCAAAGCCAAAGACAGGTGGCGGAACCTGGTGCCAATCACGTTCACAACTTCTCGTGGCCGTGTACTACATGCAGGCCTGAAATAAAGAAACCACCCCAAACTTAGATGCAAAGATAAATAGAAAAACCAAAAAAGAATAGGCTCAAAACATTGCTAAACGCATTGCTATACGCTTGTTCACTCGGAGAGGACTGCTACATTGTGACCCAAGCGAACAGTCATACTCATAGTGACAACTACAACTGAGAGTGAATGAGAGAAAGAGAGCAAGAGAGAAACATAAATAAACCATCTTTGGTAATTCAACGGTTGTTTGTACTAATTTATTGCACTACATAGGTTAGGGCATAGACTTGACACAATAAACACATATTAATATTAACTTGTAACAATAAAATAGATGTTGTTCCTTTTAGCCACATGAATTCTTGCAGCGGCTGAAATAGTTTGTACTTCAGCCAGAAATAGAAATGCATATCTTCATTTCATCATTTAAAGATTAGCTATAATTTCTATAAATTTATTCCGTCAATGTTCATTTTGAGACACTCCAAGTATGACATAAAGTCACACAACTTGTGAAGAAAGTAAATTTATCTTGCATTCATGCAGCAGCAGAAATAATTCATGTACTTCAGCCAGAAATAGGAATGCTTTCTTCAGTTTTATTTGTTTACATGTATATAATTTCCATAAATATATTCTACCAATGTTCCTTTTAACTTAAGCCACTCCTGTATGACATAAAGTCATACAACGTGTGCAGGAAAGCAAATTTATTTTGCAGTCTTGCTGCGACTGAAATAATTCATGTACTTCAGCCAGAAATAGGAATGCTTTCTTCTGTTTCATTTGTAGTTTGGATGTGAGAAAGAATTAGAAACAGAGGCCGCACCAGAATTTAGCCTGGTTTCACATAGAAAACCTTAAGACTAAGAGACTTACTTTGATAACTTTAAACCGGCTTATGACATACAATTGTGAATCCTTTCTCCAATTGTTCCAAGCTACATAACTGTCATACACATGACGTTAAACTGTTTACGTTTGTGTGAACACAGCAAAGATAAATAGAAAGGCAAAAAAGAGTCTCAAAAGAATAGTACACAATTGTACAAGACAGACTGACCGGGAAAGGTTTTCTACACTGTGAAGCAACAGAACAGTCATAGTCGCATCCATGACTTAGAGCAAACAAGTCACAGCGAGAGAGCAAGAGAAAGGCATAAACTGTCTTTGGCACTTCAACCGTTGTTTGTATGAATTTATCGCACTACATAGGTTAGGGCATACACTTGACACAATAAACACATACCGTATTTGATCACGTTATTGCTCATACCTGCATTATCGCCCACCCCTATTTCCAAAAAAATTAGGTTAACAGCCCAACTGCTCGCATTACTGCCAACCCCCATCTCAGCCACATACATAATATGTGACCCATCTTAACAAAATGAGTCGCATGTCAGAAATTTGTAATATTGAGTTATTAGTAGCGTTGGAAAGAGCAGAATCTCTCCTTTCACATGGTGTATCATGTAAGAAGATATCTTAATTCTAACTGAAGTTATGGTTTAACAAACACATGTGGGATAGAAACCTTCAAACCCAGAAAATGGCCGTCAAAGTTGATGCAAATTATTCGTTTTTGTTTCATGAAATGTACCTTAGTTACCGTCTTCCAAGCTCTCTGGAGGTCACAGAATGTAGTTATTAGCATATGTATGCCCATATATGGGAAGGTGACGCGTCAAGCTTCGTGGTGATATCCCATATGTTAGGAGCGTCCCAAAATTAGCAGTTGCGAACGCGTGCAATTTCTGGCATTTTCGACGTTATTTTAAGGAAATCGAGCGGAACACTTTGCACAGCTCTACAAAAATCGCTTTAAAATACACAAAACAGTTAATTAGTGGGTAGCTAGAGTAGCAATTGATAAAACGAATACAAAAAAATTATTTTCAGGGGAAATCTCAAAATCGATGGATTCGCAATTTGTTCACATAAACGGCATTTACAGAAAATCAGATATGCCGACATCCGACTCATTTTGTTAAGATGGGTCACATATATACATTTGTTATCAAAATATAGACGATAAACATGCAGAAATACAACAAAATGGGCAGAAAGTTGTTGAACTTAAAGTGGTCTGCTTCGATGTTTCTGTCACTAGTTCGTTTTTCTACTTTATTATATGACGTAACTTTTTCTACATAATTCATCATGTAATAAAACTTGCATAATGGCCAGAAAGTTGTTGAATATTCTTCAGATTTCACATCATCTGTCGATAGTTGGCGCTTAGGCCAGCAGGCATTGATTCTAATAGCGCTCAATCTCGCCACTGAATAGTTTCTCTTTTTATATGAAGTAACTTTATTCATGTAATATAGCATGTAATAACAGCCATTCCTCCGATTGTAAATATTAAAAAACAACATTGAAAAATTTAATCGATGGTCGCGCTGCAAGTACACACCGGTAACCAGCGCAGCACCAAAGCGAAGGCGGTATCCAGCAATCCGTACTTTGCACAAATTACGTCTACAATGCCTGGTTGATTTAATGCTCAAATGGTGACTCATAGACGGGCTGATTTAGACGAGAAATAAAAGAAATGTTTCTTGATGTCTGCGTTATTTCATAATAATGTAAACCTGAGTAGCAACGGAGATGTATGATCATGTGACAGTCCGTAGCCATGAGGAAGGATGAAAATGAAATGACCAGCGCCCCGGATGTCCGACTTCTAAAACATTGCAAACGTTCATACTTGCAGGAGTGACGACACCTGCCGTATTTATTCATATTCACTTGGGGGGCGCAGCCTGACCTGGTTTCGCGAAGGCGCGGCGAAGCTTGCGAACGAAGGTCAAATCCGCCTAAGGAACTAGAAATGTGGACATTTAATGAAGATGCCATTAACTCAGAATAATTTTACAAAGCACAGCGAGCATTACAAATTCCTGTCGTACAAACTACGAATGAACTGAGAACCTTTGTATGACTTTCGTACAATATGAATGTTTCGTGAAACTGGCCCTGGACCGCGATGTTAGAAATGGTTTCACGAAGCAGGAACCAATCCTTCATACGACAATCCAAAAATAAATTGATTCATGAAACTTGTATAGTTATGACACAATCTCCAAGCTAAAGTGGACTATGGATAATTCAAACCAACAGTTCCAATGGTAATACTTCTAGTTATCAGAAGTTCCACTTACCAGGGCCTATATGTTTTAGCACCTTATAGATAGGCCCGGGACCGAGGAAAAAGATCGACTAAACTAAGTGAAAATCGGCTTATGCGAATTTGCGTTATCGGGAGGGCATTGAATACAAATATCTGCAAGGTTATTCATATGTTGTAAGATTGTTTAGAGATGCATCATTTTCATCAGACGTCCGTCAATGACAGTATTTCCTGTTTCAAGTATCGCTTCATATAGTACGAATGCTTTGTGAAACCTGGCGCTGGTCGATGTCCAGTTGTTATCTCGTACACCCGCTTTAAGCTTATGTTGCTTGGATAATTTTTGCATGGGAGGGGCAATAATGCAGGTCTACATTAGTGCCCATGTCTGCAAAACCACCTATGCCACCCCCATTTTTAGAATATTTCGACCTAATCGCCCATGGGCGATAATGCGGTCAAATACGGTATTAATGTGAACTTGTGACTAAAATATATATGATGTTCTTTTTTAGTCACACCTGTATGACATAGTCATACAACTTGTAGAGGAAAGTAAATTTATCTTGCATTCTTGCAACGGCTGAAATAATTTGTGTACTTCAGCCAGAAATAGGAATGCATTCTTTTGTTTCATTTGAAGTTTACATGTATACAATTTCTATACATTTATTCTGTCAATGTTCCTTTTGGTCGCTCCTGTATGACTTAGTCATACAACTTGTGAAAGAAAGTAAATTTATCTTGCATTCTTGCAGCGGATGAAATAATTAATGTACTTCAGCCAGAAATAGGAATGCTTTCCTCTGTTTCAGTTTTAGTTTACATATAATTTTTCAATATTTATTTTATCAGTGTTCCTCATAAGCCACTCCTGTATGACATAAAAAGTCATACAACTTGTAAAAAAAAGTACATTTATGTAGCATTCTTGCAGCGGATGAAATAATTCATGTACTTCAGCCAGAAATAGGAATGCTTTTTTCAGTTTTATTTGTTTACATGTATATAATTTCCATAAATATATTCTACCAATGTTCCTTTTAACTTAAGCCACTCCTGTATGACATAAAGTCATACAACGTGTGCAGGAAAGCAAATTTATTTTGCAGTCTTGCTGCGACTGAAATAATTCATGTACTTCAGCCAGAAATAGGAATGCTTTCTTCTGTTTCATTTGTAGTTTGGATGTGAGAAAGAATTAGAAACAGAGGCCGCACCAGAATTTAGCCTGGTTTCACATAGAAAACCTTAAGACTAAGAGACTTACTTTGATAACTTTAAACCGGCTTATGACATACAATTGTGAATCCTTTCTCCAATTGTTCCAAGCTACATAACTGTCATACACATGACGTTAAACTGTTTACGTTTGTGTGAACACAGCAAAGATAAATAGAAAGGCAAAAAAGGAAGAGTCTCAAAAGAATAGTACACAATTGTACAAGACAGACTGACCGGGAAAGGTTTTCTACACTGTGAAGCAACAGAACAGTCATAGTCGCATCCATGACTTAGAGCAAACAAGTCACAGCGAGAGAGCAAGAGAAAGGCATAAACTGTCTTTGGCACTTCAACCGTTGTTTGTATGAATTTATCGCACTACATAGGTTAGGGCATACACTTGACACAATAAACACATACCGTATTTGATCACGTTATTGCCCATACCCGCATTATCGCCCACCCCTATTTCCAAAAAATTTAGGTTAACAGCCCAACTGCTCGCATTACTGCCAACCCCCATTTCAGCCACATACATAATATATACATTTGTTATCAAAATATAGACGATAAACATGCAGAAATACAACAAAATGGGCAGAAAGTTGTTGAACTTAAAGTGGTCTGCTTCGATGTTTCTGTCACTAGTTCGTTTTTCTACTTTATTATATGACGTAACTTTTTCTACATAATTCATCATGTAATAAAACTTGCATAATGGCCAGAAAGTTGTTGAATATTCTTCAGATTTCACATCATCTGTCGATAGTTGGCGCTTAGGCCAGCAGGCATTGATTCTAATAGCGCTCAATCTCGCCACTGTATAGTTTCTCTTTTTATATGAAGTAACTTTATTCATGTAATATAGCATGTAATAACAGCCATTCCTCCGATTGTAAATATTAAAAAACAACATTGAAAAAATTAATCGATGGTCGCGCTGCAAGTACACACCGGTAACCAGCGCAGCACCAAAGCGAAGGCGGTATCCAGCAATCCGTACTTTGCACAAATTACGTCTACAACGCCTGGTTGATTTAATGCTCAAATGGTGACGCATAGACGGGCTGATTTAGACGAGAAATAAAAGAAATGTTTCTTGATGTCTGCGTTATTTCATAATAATGTAAACCTGAGTAGCAACGGAGATGTATGATCATGTGACAGTCCGTAGTCACGAGAAAGGATGAAAATGAAATGACCAGCGCCCCGGATGTCCGACTTCTAAAACATTGCAAATGTTCACACTTGCAGGAGTGACGACACCTGCCGTATTTATTCATATTCACTTGGGGGGCGCAGCCTGACCTGGTTTTGCGAAGGCGCGGCGAAGCTTGCGAACGAAGGTCAAATCTGCCGAAGGAACTAGAAATGTGGACATTTAATGAAGATGCCATTAACTCAGAATAATTTTACAAAGCACCGCGAGCATTACAAATTCCTGTCGTACAAACTACGAATGAACTGAGAACCTTTGTATGACTTTCGCACAATATGAACGTTTCGTGAAACTGGCCCTGGACCACGATGTTAGAAATGGTTTCACGAAGCAGGAACCAATCCTTCATACGACAATCCAAAAATAAATTGATTCATGAAACTTGTATAGTTATGACACAATCTCCAAGCTAAAGTGGACTATGGATAATTCAAACCAACAGTTCCAATGGTAATACTTCTAGTTATCAGAAGTTCCACTTACCAGGGCCTATATGTTTTAGCACCTTATAGATAGGCCCGGGACCGAGGAAAAAGATTGACTAAACTAAGTGAAAATCGGCTTATGCGAATTTGCGTTATCGGGAGGGCATTGAATACAAATATCTGCAAGGTTATTCATATGTTGTAAGATTGTTTAGAGATGCATCATTTTCATCAGACGTCCGTCAATGACAGTATTTCCTGTTTCAAGTATCGCTTCATATAGTACGAATGCTTTGTGAAACCTGGCGCTGGTCGATGTCCAGTTGTTATCTCGTACACCCGCTTTAAGCTTATGTTGCTTGGATAATTTTTGCATGGGAGGGGCAATAATGCGGGTCTACATTAGTGCCCATGTCTGCAAAACCACCTACGCCACCCCTATTTTTAGAATATTTCGACCTAATCGCCCATGGGCGATAATGCGGTCAAATACGGTATTAATGTGAACTTGTGACTAAAATATATATGATGTTCTTTTTTAGTCACACCTGTATGACATAAAGTCATACAACTTGTAGAGGAAAGTAAATTCATCTTGCATTCTTGCAACGGCTGAAATAATTTGTGTACTTCAGCCAGAAATAGGAATGCATTCTTTTGTTTCATTTGAAGTTTACATGTATACAATTTCTATACATTTATTCTGTCAATGTTCCTTTTGGTCACTCCTGTATGACTTAAAGTCATACAACTTGTGAAAGAAAGTAAATTTATCTTGCATTCTTGCAGCGGATGAAATAATTAATGTACTTCAGCCAGAAATAGGAATGCTTTCCTCTGTTTCAGTTTTAGTTTACATATAATTTTTCAATATTTATTTTATCAGTGTTCCTCATAAGCCACTCCTGTATGACATAAAAAGTCATACAACTTGTAAAAAAAAGTACATTTATCTAGCATTCTTGCAGCGGATGAAATAATTCATGTACTTCAGCCAGAAATAGGAATGCTTTTTTCAGTTTTATTTGTTTACATGTATATAATTTCCATAAATATATTCTACCAATGTTCCTTTTAACTTAAGCCACTCCTGTATGACATAAAGTCATACAACGTGTGCAGGAAAGCAAATTTATTTTGCAGTCTTGCTGCGACTGAAATAATTCATGTACTTCAGCCAGAAATAGGAATGCTTTCTTCTGTTTCATTTGTAGTTTGGATGTGAGAAAGAATTAGAAACAGAGGCCGCACCAGAATTTAGCCTGGTTTCACATAGAAAACCTTAAGACTAAGAGACTTACTTTGATAACTTTAAACCGGCTTATGACATACAATTGTGAATCCTTTCTCCAATTGTTCCAAGCTACATAACTGTCATACACATGACGTTAAACTGTTTACGTTTGTGTGAACACAGCAAAGATAAATAGAAAGGCAAAAAAGGAAGAGTCTCAAAAGAATAGTTCACAATTGTACAAGACAGAATGACCGGGAAAGGCTTTCTACACTGTGAAGCAACTGAACAGTCATAGTCGCATCCATGACTTAGAGCAAACAAGTCACAGCGAGAGAGCAAGAGAAAGGCATAAACTGTCTTTGGCACTTCAACCGTTGTTTGTATGAATTTATCGCACTACATAGGTTAGGGCATACACTTGACACAATAAACACATACCGTATTTGATCACGTTATTGCCCATATCCGCATTATCGCCCACCCCTATTTCCAAAAAATTTAGGTAACAGCCCAACTGCTCGCATTACTGCCAACCCCCATCTCAGCCACATACATAATATATACATTTGTTATCAAAATATAGACGATAAACATGCAGAAATACAACAAAATGGGCAGAAAGTTGTTGAACTTAAAGTGGTCTGCTTCGATGTTTCTGTCACTAGTTCGTTTTTCTACTTTATTATATGACGTAACTTTTTCTACATAATTCATCATGTAATAAAACTTGCATAATGGCCAGAAAGTTGTTGAATATTCTTCAGATTTCACATCATCTGTCGATAGTTGGCGCTTAGGCCAGCAGGCATTGATTCTAATAGCGCTCAATCTCGCCACTGTATAGTTTCTCTTTTTATATGAAGTAACTTTATTCATGTAATATAGCATGTAATAACAGCCATTCCTCCGATTGTAAATATTAAAAAACAACATTGAAAAATTTAATCGATGGTCGCGCTGCAAGTACACACCGGTAACCAGCGCAGCACCAAAGCGAAGGCGGTATCCAGCAATCCGTACTTTGCACAAATTACGTCTACAACGCCTGGTTGATTTAATGCTCAAATGGTGACTCATAGACGGGCTGATTTAGACGAGAAATAAAAGAAATGTTTCTTGATGTCTGCGTTATTTCATAATAATGTAAACCTGAGTAGCAACGGAGATGTATGATCATGTGACAGTCCGTAGTCACGAGGAAGGATGAAAATGAAATGACCAGCGCCCCGGATGTCCGACTTCTAAAACATTGCAAACGTTCACACTTGCAGGAGTGACGACACCTGCCGTATTTATTCATATTCACTTGGGGGGCGCAGCCTGACCTGGTTTTGCGAAGGCGCGGCGAAGCTTGCGAACGAAGGTCAAATCCGCCGAAGGAACTAGAAATGTGGACATTTAATGAAGATGCCATTAACTCAGAATAATTTTACAAAGCACAGCGAGCATTACAAATTCCTGTCGTACAAACTACGAATGAACTGAGAACCTTTGTATGACTTTCGCACAATAAGAACGTTTCGTGAAACTGGCCCTGGACCACGATGTCAGAAATGGTTTCACGAAGCAGGAACCAATCCTTCATACGACAATCCAAAAATAAATTGATTCATGAAACTTGTATAGTTATGACACAATCTCCAAGCTAAAGTGGACTATGGATAATTCAAACCAACAGTTCCAATGGTAATACTTCTAGATATCAGAAGTTCCACTTACCAGGGCCTATATGTTTTAGCACCTTATAGATAGGCCCGGGACCGAGGAAAAAGATCGACTAAACTAAGTGAAAATCGGCTTATGCAAATTTGCGTTATCGGGAGGGCATTGAATACAAATATCTGTAAGGTTATTCATATGTTGTAAGATTGTTTAGAGATGCATCATTTTCATCAGACGTCCGTCAATGACAGTATTTCCTGTTTCAAGTATCGCTTCATATAGTACGAATGCTTTGTGAAACCTGGCGCTGGTCGATGTCCAGTTGTTATCTCGTACACCCGCTTTAAGCTTATGTTGCTTGGATAATTTTTGCATGGGAGGGGCAATAATGCAGGTCTACATTAGTGCCCATGTCTGCAAAACCACATACGCCACCCCCATTTTTAGAATATTTCAACCTAATCGCCCATGGGCGATAATGCGGTCAAATACGGTATTAATGTGAACTTGTGACTAAAATATATATGATGTTCTTTTTTAGTCACACCTGTATGACATAAAGTCATACAACTTGTAGAGGAAAGTAAATTTATCTTGCATTCTTGCAACGGCTGAAATAATTTGTGTACTTCAGCCAGAAATAGGAATGCATTCTTTTGTTTCATTTGAAGTTTACATGTATACAATTTCTATACATTTATTCTGTCAATGTTCCTTTTGGTCACTCCTGTATGACTTAAAGTCATACAACTTGTGAAAGAAAGTAAATTTATCTTGCATTCTTGCAGCGGATGAAATAATTAATGTACTTCAGCCAGAAATAGGAATGCTTTCCTCTGTTTCAGTTTTAGTTTACATATAATTTTTCAATATTTATTTTATCAGTGTTCCTCATAAGCCACTCCTGTATGACATCAAAAGTCATACAACTTGTAAAAAAAAGTACATTTATCTAGCATTCTTGCAGCGGATGAAATAATTCATGTACTTCAGCCAGAAATAGGAATGCTTTTTTCAGTTTTATTTGTTTACATGTATATAATTTCCATAAATATATTCTACCAATGTTCCTTTTAACTTAAGCCACTCCTGTATGACATAAAGTCATACAACGTGTGCAGGAAAGCAAATTTATTTTGCAGTCTTGCTGCGACTGAAATAATTCATGTACTTCAGCCAGAAATAGGAATGCTTTCTTCTGTTTCATTTGTAGTTTGGATGTGAGAAAGAATTAGAAACAGAGGCCGCACCAGAATTTAGCCTGGTTTCACATAGAAAACCTTAAGACTAAGAGACTTACTTTGATAACTTTAAACCGGCTTATGACATACAATTGTGAATCCTTTCTCCAATTGTTC
>CM034532.1:41616294-41756919 GCA_020002185.1 Paraescarpia echinospica | reverse complement strand
TCTATTTGATGTTGTAGTATGATCTGTTTGGTCTCGTAGCATGATCTATTTGATGTTCTAACATGATCTGTTTCGTCTTGTAGCTTGATCTGTTTGATCTTGTAGCGTGATCTGTTTGATCTTGTAGCTTGATCTGTTTGATCTTGTAGCATGATCTGTTTGGTCTCGTGGCATGATCTATTTGATCTTGTAGCATCATCTGTTTCGTCTTGTAGCTTGATTTGTTTGATCTTGTAGCTTGATCTGTTTGATCTTGTAGCTTGATCTGTTTGATCTTGTAGCATGATCTGTTTGATCTTGTAGCTTGATCTTCTTGTAGGATCATCCTAGATGCGGCCTTCAGTTTACATCACCGGGTGTTCTTTGACAACATTGGCTCTGTGTTACTCTACGCTGTTGTGGTACGTGCAAACATTAATCCTTTATACCTTGAATGCCTAAAAGCATCTTACTTTTGACAATGCATGGAGGTGGCGCCATCTTCTGGCTACTTGTGTCACTTCATTCGTTAGAGTACCTGCTGTGTGTTAGGGGTATTTTTCATATGGCTTTGTATTGAAAGTTTTTGAATGAGTGCTGTTTGAAAATATCAACTGACAAAGAATTTGTCGATATACAAACACACCCAGACACAGTGCACTGCATTTCCCATTAATTAAAAAGTTCATTAGTACCTTTAGCACCATATTCAGTGGAATTCGATTATCTTCAAGATAAGCACAGCTTGCAATATAAAGAAATGAACTACAGCAAAGTTAAATGCCAAAAACTAGATGCACCAATATAATTATGACTTTGGTGCATACTGCAAAGATTCGGAGCAGGTTTTATAAAATGATAAGGTCTAGAGGGCTAAACAATTCCCAATAATAATGATACAAATTTCATTATGCAGCATATTCACTTATTATTCTGTGGCACCTGATGGTGTCCTGATGCAAGCGCACTCATCAAAAACAGTTCTCATGTGGTATTGAATCATCGAGTGTTATGCTGCATTGCATTTATGACACAACCTGAATGAAAGTTTATGTATATAGATAATATGTACATAGTAATTATTTGTTTTCCAGGGAACAATTCTCAATTGGATAATGATTGGTGAGTAATTACAACTGGTTTTTATTGATTACAACTCTCTGTTGTTCACACATTTGATTAGGTAATAATATTATCATCTCCATTATCTAAACACACAATAAACGGTGACTTATAGAATTTGTCGATTTATAACAAATGTAGTAATTAATTTATTATTAGGACCTAAAATATAATATTAAATGATCTATCGGAAGTTCTAAAATGAATGTTTTTATATGTTTATTGGGGTTGCCATTCTCGTAAGCCATGGTTGATAGATGACTACAGTACCCTTGGCATATGTAGGGACACTGATTTTCCGCAATCATGGAAAACGGGCGGAATTCGGGTTATGAAACGGAATTGAAAATTTTTGAATGGAAATTCCACGATCATGAAAAACGGATGGAATTCTGCGTAATTGATACTTTGAAATGGGATTTGTGTTTTCAAACGGAAACTCTATAAACACTGAAAGAGTAGAATCACCAACACCATAAACGATATTGACTTTATTGGCGATATTTTGAAACAAACATGATTAATATGCAATGATATTAATTTATTTTGGGGGATTTAAAAAACGCGCAAGGCAAATCATTACGAAGTGTCATGGATGCGAACGGAAGGTGCTAACATAAACCGTTTCGCGATCATTGTCTGGCTGTCCGCTAAGAGTAGTGAAGACATGTTGCTAATTAAATGTAGTTATCACATCGTTAGAACACGTGTAAGTGTACATATTCCGGTTTCGAATACAAAACTCGAAGGAATAACAACAGCCTAGGTTACATTGGCTCAAAGTGATATAGTTCGCGTTTCGTAGTTCTAATAAATTCTGTTGGATGGTGTCATATATAGTGTTAGCTAAAATAGTTGAACAAAATTATCAGTGAAACAGTGTCAGTGATTTGAACATTCATATTTTTTAATATGATAGCTTATGTAATTTACATTTGTTAACTTATATATTAAGCGCTGCTGCATTAAAAATAACCAGTCATTTATGTTATTGTGTGACAGGACGTATTTTATTATCTAATTGATTATGTACAGTTGTTATTGTGTTGCAAATATTGCACAAATAAATGTTGTTAGAAAAGTTAACCACACAGTAAAACAGTATTATTTAGATGCAGAGATCATAACATTGTGATATTATAAATATTTGACAGAATGTATTATTTTTCAAAGTGAACTTTGAAATAAAATATAACTTTTATGAAAAAAAGTGGGCTTCTTTTTCACTTTTAAACAGAAAATGTGTCATTTGACATGGAAAATGCATCATTTGACACAGAATTTGTTTTGTCTGAAACAGAAAATATGTTGTTTGAAATGGAATTTGCCTTTTTCTAAAATGGAAAATACACCATTTGAAATGAAACTTGCCTTTTTCTGAAACAGAATTTTGAAACAGAATTTGTCTTTTTTTAAACGGAAAATCAGTGTCCTTACATATGTTATATGCAATGTACGGAAGTTGGGTGAATTGTTGTACTATGTCCTAGTTCATCTTAGTGTGTACCTTTGCTGTTCGTGATTCTGACTGTATGAACCATGGAAACGGGCAACTCGAGGAAATCCCAATAAATACCCACCAGACCATTTCACTATAGAGCACCTTCTAAAAATACTTCTACTTCTCGAACAATATGTGTAACATCAGGCACCATTGGCCCAAACCCAAATCACCTGATCTAAAATGGCAACAAAATGATTGGATCAAAGGCTCAAATGGGCTTTCCCCATTTCGACCAGGCGATATGTTAAGAGACTGATGTAACTAACAGCACCCCCTGGTGTATGAGGATGGGTAGCACAGAGTGTATGTGAGTGTCACATGGCGCAATCGTTCTTTACCAGGTACTGGACTATACGCGCTGTCTGTGATTGGTCTGATGGGGACGTTCAACATAACATTCGTCCACTGCCTTTTGTTTAGTTCACTAATTGTCGCTGTTGACCCAGTGGCGGTGAGTACTTACAGTAATTTAATGACCATATGTATTGGGACGCCATTTATTTTGGGACATCCTAAAAATCTAGAAAAATAATAATTTTCCGTACTGTATGTTTTGGGACACCTTTGTAAATATAATAATGTTTTGTTCCTGTGTAATCAGACACCAATTATTCGTATACCAGACAGACTAAACATTTCACATGGCTGAGCACGTAGGCCCTACATATAAAGATAATGTTTGTTTCATGGGATATAAGGCCATTCAGCCACTCACAAAATAGTTAGTAGCAGTGTAATAGACGAGGTAGACAAGGTGAAGTTATAATGCCAGGTTAACACCAGGGTAATAAACCAGAAATGACATGACGTCAGGAATCGTTCGTGTCCATAAGTGTAGGGACAGTGAATCTAAGAATTATATTGTGAACCGTATGTTTTAGGACAGCTGATAAGACATTTATTTTTAAGTGTCCCACTGTGTACAGTCATTATGGTGTGTCATTCACTTACCATAATGACTGGTGTCTTTAATTGTGAACTCGTCATGTTTTCATCTAGCTGTACTAAGGCGGTTCGTTATGGTTACCTAGGGTGTATTTTAGTTCCGAGAGTTCTATCTCATAGACAGACTGCCCACCAAGGCTAGAGAGGACCCATCTCCCCTTAGTATTTGCCAATAGTTGGAGACTGGATTAGTACGACATCAGAACCTATGTTGGTGGATTATTACACTTTACAATTACTTAAAATTAGGTCTATTATGCCTTTCTGTAAAATTAGATCTATATAATTATGACATTGTGTAAAACTGCACTGCCTGTAATATTACAATCATAATTACATGATTTACTGCTGCACCAGTATCTTAGGGGGCAAAATTTAAAGAAAACATATTTGTGAATATTTTCACACAAACAATATGGGTGTCTTTGGAAGACGTTCTTACTTTCCAGGTTCTGGCCATCTTCCAAGATCTCGGAGTTAATAATGTTCTTTATTTCCTCATCTTTGGTGAATCTCTACTCAATGGTAAGTAATGTACACAGTGTAATATGGTGACCTTAAGGGGTGGTCTCAATTAAGGGATGATGTCAAGGGGTGGTCTCAAGAAGTGATCTAAGGGGTGGTCTCAAGGGGTGATATCAAGGGGTGATCTCAGGGGATGGTCTCAAGAAGTGATCTCAAGGAGTGATCTCAAGGGGTGGTCTCAAGAAGTGATCTCAAGGAGTGATCTCAAGGGGTGGTCTCAAGAAGTGATCTCAAGGAGTGTTCTCAAGGGGTGATCTCAAGGGGTGGTCTCAAAAAGTGATCTCAAGAGGTGGTCTCAAGGGGTGGTCTGAAGAAGTGATTTCAAGGGATGATATCAAGGGGTGGTCTCAAGAAGTGATCTCAACGGGTGGTCTCCTTGGATGGTCTCAAGGGGTGGTCTCAAGAAGTGATCTCAAGGGTTGGTCACACTAAGTGATCTCATGGGGTGGTCTCAAGGGGTGATCTCAAGAAATGATCTAAGGGGTGGTCTCAAGAAGTGATCTTAAGGGGTGGTTTCAAGAGGTGGTCTCAAGGAGTGGTCTCAATGGGTGATCTCAAGGGGTGGTCTCAAGAAGTGATCCAAGAGGTGGTCTCAAAGGGTGGTCTCAAGTAGTGGTCTCAAGGGGTGATCTCAAGGATAGGTCTCAAGGGGTGGTCTCAAGGGGTGATCTCTGTTTTAAAATTACTTAACACACTATTTATGATCTACATGTTTAGTGGAATTGTATTATAAAGTGCCATAGAGCATGTGATTATGGCGCTATATTAATTTCGTATTTTATCATTTATTATTATCTCAAGAGGTGATCTCAAGGGGTAATCTCAAGGGGTTATCTCAAGGGATGCTCTCAAGAGGTAATCTCAAGCTATGCTATCAATGGGTGGTTTCAAGGGGAGATCTCAAAACATTGATGTTTGACAATAAATGAAGTGGAGTGCAGTAGCGCAGCGGTAAGAGCCTTGGAGTCTCGACTGAGAGAACCTGAGTTCGAATCCTGTGCTGAGGTGTCGAACCTTGGGCAAGTTCATTTACTCTGTCGCTCCCGTTTACTCAGCTGTATGAATGACAGCGGTGGATATTTGTGTATTAATCAGGCATGAGATTCTTCCACGGAAACGCAGATTTCCGCAGTTCACGAACTCGATTTGGCTGTTTCTGTGATTCGTCCAAATCCAATTTTTTTTTATATAAGGGGGGTTGTGACTTGGCAAACATCGACAATAAAAATTATAAATTTTGTGATCGTTGTCCTTTTTCAAAAGCAAGCCGCATTGTGAATGGCCAGAAACTGCGAATCACGGCGCAGCTTACAATCCGTGCATGAGTTTTGGCAGCAGTTGCGGCAAATCAGTTGCGGCCTAGCAGGTGTGTGTTTTCGAAGTTCACAGTCGCGTTCAGTCGAACGATGCATGAGCTACGGTCTACAGTAAGTTGTCCGCTATTATTTCAAACATTCTTGTATGAGTCAATTACTGAATTATCAGAATTAACGTAGCAGTCGAGTGGTTTTAAGATCGTAATTTCAATAAATATTATATCGTTTAGCCGGCCACGCGAGGCGTAACTATGGGACTTACATTACGGCGCCGGCACACGCTCACGTTGCTGGCATTACGCCTTACATATGGGTCATGACATAATACAGCACCGTTAACGATATGTAAACGCGAATAGTAAGCGGAGTTTTGGCGATAACTTTAAGGTATCCTAGATGGCTTTATAGATTATTTTGGATAAATATAAGTATATGCCAAAACTTAGTAAGTTTTCTTGGATGGGCGATAATATGTCAACATGAAGTACCCTTAGCAAAAAAACTATAGATTTTCTATAGAAAACTACAAGATTTCTATATATTTTTTTGCTAAGGGTACGCCTGTTCACTTTAACGTATGGTTTAGGTTATTATTAATTAAATAACAGTTTGAATTAAACTTACCTGACGTTGTTAATATGAACACTTTTAGGGGATACGGCGTGCACCAAGAAGGATGCTGTACATAGAGGGGACGAGTTGAATTTGAAGAAGCAAGAAAAAAGCAGCTAACCAGGTTTCCCAAGACTTCAAGAGGCAAAGACTAAAGTGCCAAAAAGACTTAAATCTGTCCACCTCCACTCCCCAGTCCTTGCTCAGGCAGAGAAGAGAAAGAAAGCTGTGAGTGCCAGGATCAAGCACAGGCAAGAAAAGACATGAAGTCACATGTCCACAATGAACACTTGTAAAGTTTACAAGTTTATGGTTTCAATGAACACTAGTAGACGTGGACATTTGTGTGTGAATTTCAGTGTACTGTACATTAGAATTATCATTTTAATAAACCTTGGTTATTTAAAGCATTTTTGTGTATTTTTCACATTGACCACTTGTGTAATGTTGTAGTTTTGACAATGTAGTATACACGGCTTCTGGTTTTTTGTGTGATATGAAAATGATGTGCTTTTACAGTTATGTGCAGGGAATTGTATGCTTACACTTTTGATTAATGCAATTCCAAATGTAGTGTTTCTATGCACTATGTTTGTGATTTTATATAAAATGGAAGTTACAGGATTAGACAAAAACAGTGTGAAAGTACACTAGATTGCATCACAAACAATGATGTCTTTAAAAAAATTTCTGAGTTACAATCCAGACCCCCCCACTTTTCTTCCCATTTGCCGCACCGTGCACATATGTTCCTCGGAAGTGACTTGCCTCCTCATACATGCCTGATTAATATTAATGTGCTTCCCATAGAAGTCGAGATGGTGTTCGATTGAACAGGTCTGCCAGGAAGTAAAGTGTAAAGTACTTTGAGCAGTCCTGAGGACTGGATACTGCAATATATATAAGAACTTCATTGGGGCTGTACCATACATTTTTTCAAAAAATTATCTTCCAATCACAGTGCACAAGGATGCTCTCTCGACTAGTTAGATGTGTGTGTTTTGGTTTGCCAGATGCAGTGACAGTCGTCCTCTATAACATGATGAATTTGTTCAGTGAGATGAAACACATCCCTATCAGCCAGGTTGTGCAACACTTCCTCTTCACCCTTGCACCCTAGCAGGGTTAGGGTTACCCCGCCCTGTCCCATCCACCTCTCACGGATACTACATTTGCCTGAAAAATGACTTCTGAACATACTAATGTTCTTTCTAATATATCTGAAAATGAGTTTATAGACGTTTTGTGATACTGTATTATTATTATCATTATTATTATTTTCATTATTATTATTATCATCATCGTTATTATTATCATTACTATTATTATCATCATCATCATTAGTATTATTATTATTACTTATTATTATCATTATTATTATCGTTGCTATCATTATTAATATCACATTATTATTATTGTCATTATTATCATTAATATTATCATTATTATCATTACTATTATTATTATCGTTACTATTATCATTATTATCATTACTATTATCATTATTATCGTTGTTATTATTATTATCATTATTATTCTCCAGCAATGTCCTCCCACTCAGTCCTTCCCTTATGAAATCTTCACGCTGTCTCTCTGTCGTAATTTTGGTACTTTTCTTCCACCCATGTAAATGTTTATTACTCATAATTATCACAGGTAGTGAACATAATTACATGCAAACATCACGTGATTTTGTAACAGTGATTTAAAGCGAATCCAGTATTATACAAAGTAACTATTTTGATTGGATCACAACCAACAACAAAATGACATAATAACATTGTACAAATATTTTTATGGAAGGGGTTTGTTTAATGTTTTCTTGTTGACATCTTTTAACGTTATAGTAACATCACTTCAAAATGTTATAAGAATGTTTCTAAAACATTATAAAATATGTTACTACAATATTTTAAAATAGCATCATGATAACATTAAAAATGTGTACAAGAAAACATTAGGTAAGTTCTGTAAGAATTTTTTTTAAATAATATTTTATCATGTTCTTGTAATGTTACTGTAATGTTATTTTACTCATAACCAAAATAGAACCATTATATATGTTACAAAACATTATGTGTTAGGTTGGATGCTGTATAGAATATTTTGTCTAATAATCATGATTTCGCTCAGGTACTTCTTGCCTGTGTAGCATTCTTCACGGTCAGTTTCGGTGGTTTGACCATTGGCTTATTGTTTGGTATTATGTCGGCCATCATGACCAGAGGGACACACCACGTTCAGGGTAAGTGCCTCTTTCGCAAGGTCTTGTACCCCTTGATCCCTTATAGGGCAGGAGTGAACATTACCCATCCTGTTTCGCCCTCTCTAATCACTTGGTCTTTTCTGCCTTCTCAATTATTTTTCTCTAACTATCCCAGGGCAACAAGGTGAAAGTACCCTGTCCCAGGAGTGCATGACAATATACTCAACATGTGCAGTGAAAAAACCTTTTGGCCATCAGAGTTGTCATTGCAGAAATGTGCACCAAGTTTTAGTTTATGTTTAGACTACTGTTTTGCAAAAATAAGGTTGTTAAACTTAATGTATTATTATATTAGTGTAAACCACCTTAGATGAAATACCTAATTCTGGCACAGTCCTTAGAAGTAGGAATCTACCGTCTGTTCCACTAGTCTCCTGCAGTTACAATGCTCACCCCTGTCATTTTTAACACTGTCCCTCCATCATAATTTCAGTCTTTCTCTTCTTTTAATTCCCTCATCTCTTCTGTTCCATGTTATCTTTGTCTACATTTCTTCACTCATTCTCTGCACTTGTCCTTCCCAAATCGTCCTTGCAGAATTTTAACTTCATCTCAAAATCTGTGGCACGTCATTGCTATATGCCATGGACGAGTAAATATATTAGTGATCTGTCGCCATATCTTTTCTAGATCGATATATGCTCCAGCCTCTTTTCCAGGTGTATGTTGCATTATGGGTAAATATGCGATGTTGTTTCAGTCGTGGAGCCGCTCACTATCTTTGTGTTCGCCTACACCTCGTACCTTGTGGCCGAACTGTTTCACTTTTCAGGAATTATCAGGTAGGTGGCAGCACTATGCTAATTTTTATGTAGGTATATTTCTAGCGATGGAGATTCAGACACTCAATCCACATAGGACTAGTTAACCAATAGAGATTTATACACAGAATTTCAAGTAAAAAGAACTGATTTCAACTAAAAATGAAACCAGCGGTTTATGTGTGGTATCACATTGACATTCATGACTGCGCATGTAAAGCACCAGTCATCTGGAGCTAGTTGATTAGATAGCAGACTTCCTAAAACTGGTGAAAACTTGTTAACGCTTGTTAAAACTTGTGCTTTATAAATCTGATTGTGGACAGTTCAGTTACCTGTCACTCAGAATCCTGGGTTCTTGCTAATTAATTGCAACTATCGGAATTCCTGTGCCTTCATCAGCATCAGTGTGCTATGCTTTCTTTTGTTGTCTGACAATGTTGGTGATTGTTAAATGACAGCAGCAATAAGAACAACACAGTTGCAGCCCCTGTCTATGTGGAAGGCTCCTCTATTTTGATCACCTCTGGTCATCCTGCACCAACAGTTGCTTTCTCTTCTGTCATACAATCAGCTGCTGTCATACAATCAGCTGCTGTCATGTCATTGCCACATAACAACCAAGAGTATTGCATAATGACGCTGACAAAGGTCCAGAAAGCTACATTGAGAGGAAACTTCTCCGTATGAATGCATCAGAATCTGGAATAAACAGAAATGCTGAGATTGTTAAATCTTATTCTGTCTTGTTGCAGCATCATTGGGTGTGGACTGATGCAGGCGCAGTATTCCTTCCACAACATCTCCTACAAGTCCTGTACCACGGTCAAAGTGTTCAGTAAGATGATGAGGTACGTCAGACATCAGATGCTACTGCCTATCGGCGTTTAGGGCAGCGATGAAGTTCCTCCACTCCAGTCTGTCTCTTAATTGGCAACCTCTCGAGGGTGCCCCTGCTTTGTCCTGCCTCCCTCATCTCTACAAATGAGGGAGGCAGGACAAAGCAGGGGCCAGGTTGTTTTGGTCGTCCTCCCTTCCTTTTCTCTTCAGAGGTCCAGTACACTGCGGGTCTGGTGATTGTGTTGACTTGTTTCCGCAGCACATGGCCAATCCACTTCCCATGTCTTTTGGTGATGATGGTATGACTGTTTTGTGATGCTGTGCTACCTTTTATTTATTATTACTCAAAATGCTTCCGTTTGCAAAGTCGCCAATAAATGTAAAGCAAACACTACGTATAAGCGGATTGGTTGTCTGAATATGTATTGCGGAGCAAATCAGTTGATATAGTGGCAATACCTATCAAGTAGAACATGTTAATATACATTGACGCTACTGTGGATCGCTACAAATCAGTCGATATAGTGGCACTACCTATCAAGTAAAGCATGTTAATATACATTGATGATACTGTGGATCGCTACAAATCAGTCGATATAGTGGCACTACCTATCAAGTAGAGCATGTTAATGCACATTGACGCTACTGTGGATCGCTACAAATCAGTAGATATAGTGGCACTATCTATCAAGTAGAGCATGCTAATATACATTGACGCTACTGTGGATTGCTACAAATCAGTAGATATAGTGGCACTATCTATCAAGTAGAGCATGCTAATATACATTGACGCTACTGTGGATCGCTACAAATCAGTCGATATAGTGGCACTATCTATCAAGTAGAGCATGTTAATATACATTGACGCTACTGTGGATCGCTACAAATCAGTCGATATAGAGGCACTATCTATCAAGTACAGTGTGTTAATACACATTGACGCTACAGTGGATAGCTACAAATCAGTCGATATAGTGGCACTATCTATCAAGTAGAGCATGCTAATATACATTGACGCTACTGTGGATCGCTACAAATCAGTTGATATAGTGGCACTATCTATCAAGTAAAGCATGTTAATACACATTGACGCTACTGTGGATCGCTACAAATCAGTCGATATAGTGGCACTATCTATCAAGTAAAGCATGTTAATACACATTGACGCTACTGTGGATCACTATAAATCGGTCGATATAGTGGCACTATCTATCAAGTAGAGCATGCTAATATACATTGACGCTACTGTGGATCGCTATAAATCAGTCGATATAGTGGCACTATCTATCAAGTAGAGCGTGCTAATATACATTGACGCTACTGTGGATCGCTACAAATCAGTCGATATAGTGGCACTATCTATCAGGTAGAGCATGTTAATACACATTGACGCTACAGCGGATAGCTACAAATCAGTCGATATAGTGGCACTATCTATCAAGTAGAGCATGCTAATATACATTGACGCTACTGTGGATCGCTACAAATCAGTCGATATAGTGGCATTATCTATCAGGTAGAGCATGTTAATACACATTGACGTTACTGTGGATCGCTACAAATCGCAAGTCCCACTAGCAAATTTTAGCAAGCCAAAATGTTTTCTAAATCCACTGGCGTCAACTGATGTGAAGTGGTTGCCCATCATGCAACACGGTTCGCATATCCACATTTGCATCAATGTGCATTAATATCATTCTGTTCCACATGAAAGGTGGCACCACTGTACTGGTTAATTTCCCCGCAATCCGTGGTGCAGGCCAATCCACCTACATGTGGTGCTTTACGTTTTTGGCTACTTCTTGAATTTATATTTGCAATATTTCAACAGTGACAAACCATTTTTTAGACTTATATTTTTATGCGTTTAGTCTTCAAATGTCACTAAAAAAACTACATTTCCAGAAAGGGCAGATCATTTTCTAATTAGTTCCAAAACATAATAATCAGATGACACAAGATAACTTACGCTTACTAATATGTATGGTTAGACTCATCAGACATGTTTCGCATGCTAAACAACATGCAACATTTAATTTTTTTACAACTTCCGGTTTATTTTTGCCATCAAACTCATGAAAATCTTAGCGTATTTATATAACCAAATAAGCAGCCGAACAACTCCCTTTTGTAACAATTAATCTTATTGGTCAATTTTTAATGGCGCCATGGATATCAGCCAATGCCAGTAGACATTGCAAAAATAAAAAAGCGGTGCACTTTGCTGAGTCACACCTGGCTGGTGATCAGTGGAATCAATTCTGTGGCACTGAAACGGTGAACTTTATTTTGCATCTTTGCAGTTCTACCAGTGACTCCGTGATCTTCCTCTTCCTGGGGTTGTCTTTGGTCCAGACGCAGAGAGTCTGGCACTCCGGCTTCATCTTCAGTGCCATTGGACTTTGCCTCCTTGCCAGATTCATCAGTAAGACTCTGATAAATCTTCATGCTTATTACTCAATAGCCGAGTGCTGTTCAGTTGATCTAATTATGTGGGGTCTGTCTAAAACTGTCCGATAGTGATGGATGGAAATAATGTTGCAAGAAATATCACAAATAAGAACGTCAATTTTGGAAAGTTTTGTAATGTAGAAACAAAAGTAAAAGTACCCAGTAGTTCATACAGAACTTTAATTTTGAGAAGCTTCATAATGAAATAACAATGGTAACGCTGCCCAATAGTCCGCTAGACAAATCTCTGTGAGAGATTACTGTAAACTAACAGAACCATAAACTAACAAGTCTGTTTGCCTAACAAAAAACTTTATATTTGTTATTGTTGTTTATTAAAACAATATATGCATAATGTTTTGTTGTGGTAAAATCGATCTGACTAAAATGTGGCTAGGTATTTCCATTGGATGTCAGTTCTGCTTGTCACATGACCACTTTGCATTTGGGGGACTTCCGGTGGTGAATTGATTTGAATTTGGTGCAGCAAACTTGCGAAAATATAAGGATATTTGATCAAGATAAGTGATATTATTGAGCGTATCGGATACATAACGTAATTATAGATATATATTAAGCAATATTTTTTGTTAAAAGTTAGCTAGAGGGAGTAATCTAGGGTAGATTAAAAGTAGGCGATTTGCGAGCGATAATTGGGGACGTTAATGTAATCGGAACGTTGTTTACAAAGTAGGTCACTGGCGAAGTTAGCGTACCGTGAACGACAATAGAATAGCGTTATTTGAGATAATCGGTGTAGTTAGATGAGTAATTAAAACCTGAAATAACAATCTTTTAAAGTGTATAATAGTACACAGGAAACAGTCTTTGTAAAGACTACCTTGTATCTAAGCCTAACTTGAATACATTGTCATCGACATCGTAACTAGGTAAGGCACGGTGTGTCACTGTGTGTTAACAAATATAACTAACTATAACCTAAACAATCTGGTGTAAATTGTACACAGAAAAGTCTTTTCAAAGACTACATAAAACTACTTTGAACATAAATAAATTCTGATATGGCACCTTGCAAGCGGCAACTCAGGGCAAAACGACACCTAGTTTGCAACGACTGCCAGAGCTGGGTGGATTTTGCGTTGTCTGGCTGTCCAAAATCATGGGCAGAGACCAAAGATGACGGATTCACCTTTCGGTGTATGGGGTGTTTGAGGGTGGAATGTCTGATGAAGGAGGTGTGTAAGTTGACGGATATAGTGAAGGAGATGGAGGCGAGACTCAACATAGAAATAGATGGAGCAGAGAGGGATGACGCGGAGAGAGTTGAGAATTCTACAACACAGAAGGAGCAGAGTTGTGACACGGAGACTGAAGAAAGGAGACTGAGAGGAAGGAAGGTGACCGGTGTGAAGGAACAAGACATTGAGAAAACAGAGGGACGGAGGAAAAGTGTTCGGCAGAGGAAAAGAAAACGGGCCAGTGGGGATAGATCAGCAGGTAGTCAGACTGTAGAGAACGAGGAGAGACACGACAGCGATACAGGTGGTGAAGAGGTAGATACCACAGAGGCAGTTGGTAAGACTGTGAGACAGAAGACTGATGGAAGAAGACAGTGTTCAGCAAAAACAGAAAACATGACAGGCGTGAAGGTGACAGGGGAGAAAGTGACCGTAGTGAAGGAGGTAGCCGGGGAAAAGGGACGGGAGAGGAGAGAAGAAAATGTGATGGGAGGAAAGAAGAAGGACGAAAGGAAGTGAGAGTAAATGTGCTAGAAGAGAAGATGACAGGAGGAAAGGGACAAGAGAAAACGCGACAGGAAAGAAGGGAATGGAAGAGAATGTGACAGGAGAGAAGACGACAAGAGGAAAAGACAACAACCAGACATATGCAAACCGGAGGAGCTACTCCGAGGCAGTGATTGAGAGGGCAAAGAGAAAAGAGAGAGTGTTTATGGGCGATTCAATTTTGAGAAAAACAGACAAGACTATATGCGAGGGGAAGGACGTTGTTGTATGTCTACCGGGGGCTAGGATAGAGCATGTGACCGAAAGGGTAGAGAAGGTATTGGGGCATGGCAAGGGAGGGTCTATACTAGTACACGTTGGGACAAACAATGCAGACAAGGAGGGAACAACTGGTATAGTTCAGAAGTACAGACATCTAGTGAGGAAGCTAAAGAAGACAAGAGTGGAACAGGTTATTCTCAGGAATTTTGCCAGTAATGGGAGGAAGTGGGGCAAGATACAGAAACTGTAAGAGGATGGCGATCAACGCACTAGTTGAGCAGATGTGTGAGGAAGAGGGCGTGGGATTCATAGATTTATGGGGGTACTTTGTTGGGAGAGAAGATATGTACATGAGAGATGGCCTCCATCTAAGTGGAAAGGGGGCAGCAGTATTCTCAGAGAATCTGCTGCGATCTGTTGACAGTGGGACAGGTTGCATCTATTTAAACTAAATTCGCAGGGGGGACTCGCAGAGAAGCCTGAAACTGGAGGCATAGATAAAGGCAGCAAAAATAATTCAGCAAAGAACAGTCTGGAAAACTGTTCTGAAGCTGGGTATAAATGTGTTTGTTTAAATGCAAGGAGTATAGTAAACAAAAGAAATGAACTAAACATTATGGTAGAAGATATTGACCCTCACATAATAGGTATAACCGAATCATGGGCAACCACCGATATATCAGATGCCGAATTGGGACTGACAGGATATGTAATGTTTAGGAAAGATAGAATAGGAAGAAGGGGAGGTGGAGTTATTTTATATATTAAGGAATCTATCCAGGCTTATGAAATAAAATTAGACAGAGAAGCAGATTGCGAAGAAGCTGTTTGGTGTAACATAGTTACAGAAAACTCAACGTTAACGGTTGGATTAGTTTATCGAAGTCCAAACATAAGCATAGAAGAGAATGAAAAAATACAAAGCGCTATAAGGGAAGTGAGCAAGCGGGACTGTGTTATTATGGGGGATTTTAACCATGGGCATATAAAATGGAAATCTCTACAGAGTATGGGTAGTGAGGACCACAAGTTTTTAGTTTTAGTACAAGATGGTTTCCTTTCTCAACATGTGCTAGAACCAACCAGGGGAGAGAATGTGTTAGACTTAGTTTGTCCTCACAGAAAGAATTAGTTGACAATGTTAAGTGTGTGAGCCTCACAGGAAGTAGTGATCACAACCAGATGCATTTTACCATCAAAGAATAAAAATCAAGGAAAGAAATAATAAAAGCAGTTCAGGAAAATTTCCACAAGGAAGATATAAAATGAGAAGGAAAATATTTGTAAAGATAAGGTGGAATAATACACTGAAAATAAAGACAGCAACAGAATGCTGAATATCTTAAGAATAAAATAGAGTTAAATAAATGAATAAAATTTGTTCCCTTCAAAAACAAAGTGGACCAAGAAAATACTATCGAAAGAAGCCATTACAACAATTACGTACAAACAAATGATGTGGAAGTCATATAGACGTACTGGACATTATGAAGACTACAACATTTATAAAGAAGCACTAAACCAAGTTACAACTGAAATTAGAAATTCAAAGAAAAGCTATGAATAAAATTAGCTTGTAATATAAAACTTGACAGCAAGAGTTTTATGCGTATGTTCGAAGCAAACAGAAAGTTCAGGATAAGGTCGGTCCTCTAGAAGATAGTGCTGGAAATATAATATCAGAAGGATTCTTAATGGCAGAAGACCTAAATGAGTATTTTAGTTCAGTGTTTACTAGAGAAGACACTAGTTCACTGCCAGTACCAGAGGCTAAGTTCAAGGGAGCAGAATCAGACTATTTAAGACAGTTAATTGTAACCCCAGAAATGGTAGCTAAGAAAATTAGGGCTATGAAGGAAAATAAATCACCTGGAGTGGATGGTATTCCACCCAAACTACTAGTGGAAATTGTAGAACAAATTAGCATACCGCTTGCAACAGTTTTCAACTTGTCATTAGAAGAGGGAGTGGTTCCTTTAGAATGGAAAGAAGTAAACATTATACCGTTATTAAAAAAGGTTCGAGAAACAAGTCAAATAATTATAGACCAGTTAGTTTAACATCGGTGATTTGTAAAATACCCACATTATCGCCCACCCCTATTTCCAAAAAATTTAGGTTAACAGCCCAACTGCTCGCATTACTGCCAACCCCCATCTCAGCCACATACATAATATATACATTTGTTATCAAAATACAGACGATAAACATGCAGAAATACAACAAAATGGGCAGAAAGTTGTTGAACTTAAAGTGGTCTGCTTCGATGTTTCTGTCACTAGTTCGTTTTTCTACTTTATTATATGACGTAACTTTTTCTACATAATTCATCATGTAATAAAACTTGCATAATGGCCAGAAAGTTGTTGAATATTCTTCAGACTTCACGTCATCTGTCGATAGTTGGCGCTTAGGCCAGCAGGCATTGATTCTAATAGCGCTCAATCCTATACTGTATGGGTTTCTCTTTTTATATGAGTAACTTTATTTATTTATTCATGTAATATAGCATGTATTAACAGCCATTCCTCCGGTTGGCAAGTATTAAAGAAAACAACATTGAAAAAAGGTGTTAATCGATGAATTGGCTGCCAAATTTTACGCGGTATGGCGCGGCGCAAAGCGAAGCGGTATCAGCAGTAGGTACTTTGCACAGAGTGCGTCTACAAGCATACGAACGTTAATGCTCAAATGGTGAGGCTCATAGGCCGGGCTGATTTGGAAAGCGAGAAATAAAAGAAATGTTTCTTGATGTCTGCGTTATTTCATAATAATGTAAACCTGAGTAGCAACGGAGATGTATGATCATGTGACAGTCCGTAGTCACGAGAAAGGATGAAAATGAAATGACCAGCGCCCCGGATGTCCGACTTCTAAAACATTGCAAATGTTCACACTTGCAGGAGTGACGACACCTGCCGTATTTATTCATATTCACTTGGGGGGCGCAGCCTGACCTGGTTTTGCGAAGGCGCGGCGAAGCTTGCGAACGAAGGTCAAATCCGCCGAAGGAACTAGAAATGTGGACATTTAATGAAGATGCCATTAACTCAGAATAATTTTACAAAGCACCGCGAGCATTACAAATTCCTGTCGTACAAACTACGAATGAACTGAGAACCTTTGTATGACTTTCGTACAATATGAACGTTTCGTGAAACTGGCCCTGGACCACGATGTTAGAAATGGTTTCACGAAGCAGGAACCAATCCTTCATACGACAATCCAAAAATAAATTGATTCATGAAACTTGTATAGTTATGACACAATCTCCAAGCTGAAGTGGACTATGGATAATTCAAACCAACAGTTCCAATGGTAATACTTCTAGTTATCAGAAGTTCCACTTACCAGGGCCTACATGTTTTAGCACCTTATAGATAGGCCCGGGACCGAGGAAAAAGATTGACTAAACTAAGTGAAAATCAGCTTATGCGAATTTGCGTTATCGGGAGGGCATTGAATACAAATATCTGCAAGGTTATTCATATGTTGTAAGATTGTTTAGAGATGCATCATTTTCATCAGACGTCCGTCAATGACAGTATTTCCTGTTTCAAGTATCGCTTCATATAGTACGAATGCTTTGTGAAACCTGGCGCTGGTCGATGTCCAGTTGTTATCTCGTACACCCGCTTTAAGCTTATGTTGCTTGGATAATTTTTGCATGGGAGGGGCAATAATGCAGGTCTACATTAGTGCCCATGTCTGCAAAACCACCTACGCCACCCCCATTTTTAGAATATTTCGACCTAATCGCCCATGGGCGATAATGCGGTCAAATACGGTATTAATGTGAACTTGTGACTAAAATATATATGATGTTCTTTTTTAGTCACACCTGTATGACATAGTCATACAACTTGTAGAGGAAAGTAAATTTATCTTGCATTCTTGCAACGGCTGAAATAATTTGTGTACTTCAGCCAGAAATAGGAATGCATTCTTTTGTTTCATTTGAAGTTTACATGTATACAATTTCTATACATTTATTCTGTCAATGTTCCTTTTGGTCACTCCTGTATGACTTAAAGTCATACAACTTGTGAAAGAAAGTAAATTTATCTTGCATTCTTGCAGCGGATGAAATAATTAATGTACTTCAGCCAGAAATAGGAATGCTTTCCTCTGTTTCAGTTTTAGTTTACATATAATTTTTCAATATTTATTTTATCAGTGTTCTTTATAAGCCACTCCTGTATGACATAAAAGTCATACAACTTGTAAAAAAAAGTACATTTATCTAGCATTCTTGCAGCGGATGAAATAATTCATGTACTTCAGCCAGAAATAGGAATGCTTTTTTCAGTTTTATTTGTTTACATGTATATAATTTCCATAAATATATTCTACCAATGTTCCTTTTAACTTAAGCCACTCCTGTATGACATAAAGTCATACAACGTGTGCAGGAAAGCAAATTTATTTTGCAGTCTTGCTGCGACTGAAATAATTCATGTACTTCAGCCAGAAATAGGAATGCTTTCTTCTGTTTCATTTGTAGTTTGGATGTGAGAAAGAATTAGAAACAGAGGCCGCACCAGAATTTAGCCTGGTTTCACATAGAAAACCTTAAGACTAAGAGACTTACTTTGATAACTTTAAACCGGCTTATGACATACAATTGTGAATCCTTTCTCCAATTGTTCCAAGCTACATAACTGTCATACACATGACGTTAAACTGTTTACGTTTGTGTGAACACAGCAAAGATAAATAGAAAGGCAAAAAAGGAAGAGTCTCAAAAGAATAGTTCACAATTGTACAAGACAGACTGACCGGGAAAGGCTTTCTACACTGTGAAGCAACTGAACAGTCATAGTCGCATCCATGACTTAGAGGAAACAAGTCACAGCGAGAGAGCAAGAGAAAGGCATAAACTGTCTTTGGCACTTCAACCGTTGTTTGTATGAATTTATCGCACTACATAGGTTAGGGCATACACTTGACACAATAAACACATACCGTATTTGATCACGTTATTGCCCATACCCACATTAACACACTAAAGAATAAGACAGCAACAGAATGCTGGAATATCTTAGAGTGAAATTGAATGCATCATCGTCAAATTTGTTCCCTTAAAAAAACACGGGAAACGGTCCAAAAAGAAACACTTATCGAAAGAAGCCATTATAAAAATTAAGTATAAAGAAATTATGTGGAAGTCATATAGACGTACTGGAAATGACGAAGACTACAACATTTATAAAGAAGCACTAAACCAAGCTACAGCTGAAATTAGAAATTCAAAGAGAAGCTATGAACATAAATTAGCTTGTAATATAAAACATGACAGCAAGAGTTTTTATGCATATGTTCGAAGAAAACAGAAAGTTCAGGATAAGGTCGGTCCTCTAGAAGATAGTGCTGGAAATATAATATCAGAAGGATTCTTAATGGCAGAAGACCTAAATGAGTATTTTAGTTCAGTGTTTACCAGAGAAGACACTAGTTCACTGCCAGTACCAGAGGCTAAGTTCAAGGGGGCAGAATCAGACTATTTAAGACAGTTAATTGTAACCCCAGAAATGGTAGCTAAGAAAATTAGGGCTATGAAGGAAAATAAATCACCTGGAGTGGATGGTATTCCACCCAAACTACTAGTGGAAATTGTAGAACAAATTAGCATACCGCTTGCAACAGTTTTCAACTTGTCATTAGAAGAGGGAGTGGTTCCTTTAGAATGGAAAGAAGTAAACATTATACCGTTATTTAAAAAAGGTTCGAGAAACAAGTCAAATAATTATAGACCAGTTAGTTTAACATCGGTGATTTGTAAAATACTCACATTATCGCCCACCCCTATTTCCAAAAAATTTAGGTTAACAGCCCAACTGCTCGTATTACTGCCAACCCCCATCTCAGCCACATACATAATATATACATTTGTTATCAAAATACAGACGATAAACATGCAGAAATACAACAAAATGGGCAGAAAGTTGTTGAACTTAAAGTGGCCTGCTTCGATGTTTCTGTCACTAGTTCGTTTTTCTACTTTATTATATGACGTAACTTTTTCTACATAATTCATCATGTAATAAAACTTGCATAATGGCCAGAAAGTTGTTGAATATTCTTCAGACTTCACGTCATCTGTCGATAGTTGGCGCTTAGGCCAGCAGGCATTGATTCTAATAGCGCTCAATCTCGCCACTGTATAGTTTCTCTTTTTATATGAAGTAACTTTATTCATGTAATATAGCATGTAATAACAGCCATTCCTCCGATTGTAAATATTAAAAAACAACATTGAAAAAATTAATCGATGGTCGCGCTGCAAGTACACACCGGTAACCAGCGCAGCGCCAAAGCGAAGGCGGTATCCAGCAATCCGTACTTTGCACAAATTACGTCTACAACGCCTGGTTGATTTAATGCTCAAATAGTGACTCATAGACGGGCTGATTTAGACGAGAAATAAAAGAAATGTTTCTTGATGTCTGCGTTATTTCATAATAATGTAAACCTGAGTAGCAACGGAGATGTATGATCATGTGACAGTCCGTAGTCACGAGGAAGGATGAAAATGAAATGACCAGCGCCCCGGATGTCCGACTTCTAAAACATTGCAAACGTTCACACTTGCAGGAGTGACGACACCTGCCGTATTTATTCATATTCACTTGGGGGGCGCAGCCTGACCTGGTTTTGCGAAGGCGCGGCGAAGCTTGCGAACGAAGGTCAAATCCGCCGAAGGAACTAGAAATGTGGACATTTAATGAAGATGCCATTAACTCAGAATAATTTTACAAAGCACCGCGAGCATTACAAATTCCTGTCGTACAAACTACGAATGAACTGAGAACCTTTGTATGACTTTCGTACAATATGAACGTTTCGTGAAACTGGCCCTGGACCACGATGTTAGAAATGGTTTCACGAAGCAGGAACCAATCCTTCATACGACAATCCAAAAATAAATTGATTCATGAAACTTGTATAGTTATGACACAATCTCCAAGCTAAAGTGGACTATGGATAATTCAAACCAACAGTTCCAATGGTAATACTTCTAGTTATCAGAAGTTCCACTTACCAGGGCCTATATGTTTTAGCACCTTATAGATAGGCCCGGGACCGAGGAAAAAGATTGACTAAACTAAGTGAAAATCAGCTTATGCGAATTTGCGTTATCGGGAGGGCATTGAATACAAATATCTGCAAGGTTATTCATATGTTGTAAGATTGTTTAGAGATGCATCATTTTCATCAGACGTCCGTCAATGACAGTATTTCCTGTTTCAAGTATCGCTTCATATAGTACGAATGCTTTGTGAAACCTGGCGCTGGTCGATGTCCAGTTGTTATCTCGTACACCCGCTTTAAGCTTATGTTGCTTGGATAATTTTTGCATGTGAGGGGCAATAATGCGGGTCTACGTTAGTGCCCATGTCTGCAAAACCACCTACCCCACCCCCATTTTTAGAATATCTCGACCTAATCGCCCATGGCAGGGGTAGAACTACCCACTAGTCCGCTAGTCCGTACACTAGTAAAGATTACGGCGGACTAGTAAACCCGGCCTACCAACTAGTCCGGCTGTCTAGTAAAAATCAGCGTGTTGCGTGGCGCCACCAACCGTACAATTGACAAAGTAAATCTTCACCTAATGTGAATCGACAGTGAAACGGTACTTTTGATTGGTTGTTGTGTGACATAGAAATCTGAAACGACCGTTTTGTTTGGCTTAGCGTATCATGTAGAGGGGTACCGGCTAATGAGCGCAATTGGCGTCCATTTTCGCATCTATTTTCTAATCTATTTTCAAATGCGCAGATTTCGAATACGGTTCACATCTTCAGTTCTACATCAATTATTTTGTTAATTCATTACTAATTATTTTGTTACGTTTACGCACGATGCATCGTTATTTAACTGGGGTTGCAAAACCAGAAGTTAAACGCAAGGTGGAAAAGCGAGAACGGGACATGCTGTACGACCAACAGAAACGACAGCGTGGCTATTTGAAGGTTTGGGAACGAGACCACACTTGGCTGTCCTACGATGACGACAACGATTTGATGTTTTGCAAAGTGTGCAGGACACACAACGTAACTGGTGTCCGTGGCAAGAATGCGTTCTTGACTGGCACGGACAACTTTCGTCCAGACTCGCTACGCGCACACAGTACAAGCGAGGCGCACACACGAGCTGTCTTCCGGCAAACTGCGTTCGAAGCCCGTCCCGGCACTGCACCTGCCCACCGAGCCATCCAAGCGCTGAACACGGCCACCATGGACCGTCTGACGCATTTGTTTAGGTAATTATGTTACCCATGTGATATAATGTTATAAAATGTAAAAAAAATATTGTGTTTGATTGTACTTTGTTAGGGTTAGCACTATATGGTTTAAATTATTATCCCTCATTTCTCTGTTATCTCTCATTTCAAGCGTGCCGTGCAGTAAACAATGCCATGGGAAATTATTAATTTGCATTTGATGTAGATCTGTGTTATAACTTGCCTGGATCTTCGGGTTCAAAAGTAATACTATTTAGTGTTGTATTTCCCGCCTTTATGCATCATATTTTTGGTTTTGAGAACGTGGCTTGTCTTGTGATTTTTGTGCTTTTATTAAAATTTAAACCTGCCCATCTTCAAATCTTCGTCAAGTTTTGTTTTGAAAGCGAGGATGTTTTTAGTATTCACTGTTTGCTGAGGAAGGTTGTTATGTTGTGACTATACTCAGTATTTACTTAATACTATGATATTTAATATTTCCTGCATTGGATGTTTCAGGACTTGTCACGCGATAGCAAAGCACCGGCGTCCGTTCACAGATTATGTGTGGCAGTGTACCCTGGACGCACAGAAGGGCCTTGATGTGGGGAACACTTATCGGAATGACAAGGCATGCAAGCAGTTCGTGCGTGCCATCGCTGAGGTTGAGCGCCGTCACCTCGCACAGCACCTGGAGAGTGCTCACTTTCTCGCCCTCATCAGTGACGGTACGACAGATGCGTCCATCACGGAAGCGGAGATAGTGTACGTGAGGTATGCAGTGAATGGTGTCGTCTCTACTGCCTTCGCTGGTATTGAGAACGTCGGCAAGGCAGATGCTCCGTCAATCAAGCGGGCAATTGACGGTGTCGTGGAGCGCTACCTCCACATCCCGAAAGAGACACTCATGAAGAAGCTTGTCGGATTCGGCAGTGATGGCGCCGCTGTTATGACCGGATCAGCCAACGGTGTCGCCACGCTCTTCCGAAATGAGCAGCCGTGTCTGCAAGCAATCCACTGCTATGCGCATCGCCTGGAACTTGCATATAAGGACGCATTGTGTCGGTTGCCCATGTACACAAAGTTGAGCGGTCTCCTCCTGAGCCTCTACTTGTTCTACCATCACTCGCCACTGAACCGTAGCAACTTGAAGGCAGCATTCGACACATTGTCTCTGCCATGTGCCCTTCCACCACGTGTCGGTGGCACTCGCTGGTTGCCACATCTGCTGAAGGCACTGCAGGCCCTTGTGAAGGGATATCCAGCATATGTCCTGCATCTGACGCAGATGCAAGTGCCCGGGGGCTCCGGAGATGCCAAGGCAAAGGCCATTGGCTTCTTGGCGACACTGCACCGACGAGACATCATCGAGATGGCACACTTCCTTCTCGATGTGCTGTTTGTTCTGAGCAAGCTGTCGCTGGTGGCTCAGACAGTGACTGCGACAGTTGCTGATGTACATGCCACGCTGACATCCGTTGTGGCCACCCTTGTGATGTACAAGACGACCACAACTGCCAAGGAGCGTGCCCTGGCGCGCATGGAAGACTTCCATGGTGAGACACTCACAGGTGCTGTCTTCGCCAAGCAGACCCGACTGCAGATCTTGGGCAACCTGGTCAGCTGTCTGGAGGGTCGCTTCGTTGACAGCAATTCGGACGTTGTGCGTGCATCATCAATCGTTAGCTTCAAGCTGTGGCCTGAAGCTGCAGGTGATTATGGAAATGACGCTGTGGCCACACTCAACAACCATTTTGGCCCTGTGCTTCGCGACGCTGGCATCGATACTGCCAGTGTGGAGACGGAGTGGACACTTCTGAAGATGATCCTGTATGAACAGTCCCCAGACGTGCGACAGCTGACATGGTCTAGTGTCAATGCAGCCCACTAGGCAGAGTATGGAAACATACTTGGGCTTGTTGACGCCATTCTGACTCTGCCAGCCAGCTCGGCTGATGCGGAGAGAGGCTTCAGTCAGCTGAAGCTGACGAAGAGCAGCATCCGGTCAGTCCTGAAGGCAGATCGACTGACTGATCTGTTGACCATTCAGCTGAGTTCACCAGACATCGCTGCATTTGAACCGAAGGAGGCAATCGAGCTGTGGAGTGCTGGTGGAGCCCGGAGGCCAGACACTCAGCCGCTTAGGCCAAGGCCCGACTGTAGCAGTGACACCGACTGTGATGACAGTAGTGCCTCCGATTCTGAGTGACACTGACTGACTGCCAGGCAGTGTTAACGCCAGGCCTGGATGACACGGTGGTTTTTTGTGTTTTAAATAAAATTGTTGTGACCTAAATTTGTGCTATGTTTTTTATTTGCAGGACTAGTAAACCTTTTGTCGGACTAGTAAACTTTTGTCTTTACTAGTCCTGCTGTCTAGTAAAATAAATGCTGAAGTTCTACCCCTGCATGGGCGATAATGCGGTCAAATACGGTATTAATGTGAACTTGTGACTAAAATATATATGATGTTCTTTTTTAGTCACACCTGTATGACATAAAGTCATACAACTTGTAGAGGAAAGTAAATTTATCTTGCATTCTTGCAACGGCTGAAATAATTTTTGTACTTCAGCCAGAAATAGGAATGCATTCTTTTGTTTCATTTGAAGTTTACATGTATACAATTTCTATACATTTATTCTGTCAATGTTCCTTTTGGTCACTCCTGTATGACTTAAAGTCATACAACTTGTGAAAGAAAGTAAATTTATCTTGCATTCTTGCAGCGGATGAAATAATTCATGTACTTCAGCCAGAAATAGGAATGCTTTCTTCTGTTTGTTTTAGTTTACATATAATTTTTCAATATTTATTTTATCAGTGTTCTTTATAAGCCACTCCTGTATGACATAAAAGTCATACAACTTGTGAAAGAAAGTAAATTTATCTAGCATTCTTGCAGCGGATGAAATAATTCATGTACTTCAGCCAGAAATAGGAATGCTTTCCTCTGTTTCAGTTTTAGTTTACATATAATTTTTCAATATTTATTTTATCAGTGTTCCTCATAAGCCACTCCTGTATGACATAAAAAGTCATACAACTTGTGAAAGAAAGTAAATTTATCTAGCATTCTTGCAGCGGATGAAATAATTCATGTACTTCAGCCAGAAATAGGAATGCTTTTGTTCTGTTTCAGTTTTAGTTTACATATAATTTTTTAATATTTATTTTATTAGTGTTCCTTTTAAGCCACTCCTGCATGACATACAAAGTCATACAACTTGTGAATGAAAGTAAATTTATATAGCATTCTTGCAGCAGCTGAAATAATTCATGTACTTCAGCCAGAAATAGGAATGCTTTCCTCTGTTTCGGTTTTAGTTTACATATAATTTTTCAATATTTATTTTATCAGTGTTCCTCATAAGCCACTCCTGTATGACATTAAAAGTCATACAACTTGTGAAAAAAAGTACATTTATCTAGCATTCTTGCAGCGGATGAAATAATTCATGTACTTCAGCCAGAAATAGGAATGCTTTCTTCTGTTTCAGTTTTGGTTTACATATAAGTTTTCAATATTTATTTTATCAGTGTTCCTTATAAGCCACTCCTGTATGACATAAAAAGTCATACAACTTGTGAAAGAAAGTAAATTTATCTAGCATTCTTGCAGCGGATGAAATAATTAATGTACTTCAGCCAGAAATAGGAATGCTTTTGTTCTGTTTCAGTTTTAGTTTACATATAATTTTTATTTTTTTATTTTATTAGTGTTCCTTTTAAGCCACTCCTGCATGACATACAAAGTCATACAACTTGTGAAAGAAAGTAAATTTATATAGCATTCTTGCAGCGGATGAAATAATTCATGTACTTCAGCCAGAAACAGGAATGCTTTCCTCTGTTTCAGTTTTAGTTTACATATAATTTTTCAATATTTATTTTATCAGTGTTCCTCATAAGCCACTCCTGTATGACATAAAAAGTCATACAACTTGTGAAAAAAAGTACATTTATCTAGCATTCTTGCAGCGGATGAAATAATTCATGTACTTCAGCCAGAAATAGGAATGCTTTCTTCTGTTTCAGTTTTGGTTTACATATAAGTTTTCAATATTTATTTTATCAGTGTTCCTGATAAGCCACTCCTGTATGACATAAAAAGTCATACAACTTGTGAAAGAAAGTAAATTTATCTAGCATTCTTGCAGCGGCTGAAATAATTCATGTACTTCAGCCAGAAATAGGAATGTTTTTGTTCTGTTTCAGTTTTAGTTTACATATAATTTTTTAATATTTATTTTATTAGTGTTCCTTTTAAGCCACTCCTGCATGACATACAAAGTCATACAACTTGTGGAAAAAAGTACATTTATCTAGCATTCTTGCAGCAGCTGAAATAATCCATGTACTTCAGCTAGAAATAGGAATGCTTTTGTTCTGTTTCAGTTTTAGTTTACATATAATTTTTTAATATTTATTTTATTAGTGTTCCTTTTAAGCCACTCCTGCATGACATACAAAGTCATACAACTTGTGGAAAAAAGTACATTTATCTAGCATTCTTGCAGCGGCTGAAATAATTCATGTACTTCAGCCAGAAATAGAAATGCTTACCTTTGTGTGATTTTTAGCTTACGCATTTTGATTTCTAGAAACATATTAAATATATTTCCTCTTGAAATGTAAGAGTAATCCATCTAGTAGTTAGTGTCAAGTGCACATTTCAACATCATACATGTTGATAAATAAAACAAACTTGATACAAGATTATTTAAAAGACAGTCATCTTATGCATGAAAAGTTGTTTCAAGTTAGTCAAAAAATAAGTCAATTATGTTTGCTGAATACCCCTGGTATACCATAAACACGGATCAACTCATAAATAATGTTTCAAGTATAATCAAATACCAAATAACTAAATAGCTAAATAAAATGTATGTTTGTTCTGGTAATTAATTTGATAAATTACAATAGGCAGGAATAAGATTTTCAAGTTGCTTTGTTGTCATCCATGCCAAAGTATAAGCCACTAATCTACAGGTTCGCATCTACAACTAGTAGGATTCGGTGATCTTTTCTTTGCAAATGAAAGCTTTTTTGCATTTAATTAATTGGTGTCATATGGAAAACCAACAACAACATAAGAAGCACTGATTGTGATACAAATATAAACAAATTTGTATCAATTTATTATATCAATGTTCCGTTTCTTTTTACCACTTCTGTATAACATAAAAGACATGCAAGTTGTGGAGGAAAGTACATTTATTTTGCATTCTTGCAGTGGCTCAAGTAATAGGAATCCTTCCTTTTGTTTCAATTGTAGTTTATATGAATTTGCCTAATTTAGTCTGTCAATGTTCTTATTAAAACACTCCAAGTATGACATAAAATGTCATATGACTTGTAGAGTTAAGCAAAAGTTATATTGTATTCTTTCAGCAGCTGAAATAATTAGTGTACAGCATCCAGAAATAGGAATGATAACCTTCATTTCATATGTACTTTTGTAGTTTACATTTAATGTCCATAAATGCATTCCATCACTATACCTTTTAAAGGAAATAAAAATAAGGCATTAGCTAAAATCCTTTTTCCATGTGTACACAAAGTTTAACATTGTATGTAACATTTGACAACAACAAATACAGAAAAATACATTTGTCGCATAAATTCGATTTTAAGCCCGTCTGTGAAGCAATTCCCGCGAAAAATTAAATTTCAATGACCTAGGCGATCACGTGGTATCGTGATGTCACTTATGACACACACTCGCATGAGGCCGACCCTTTCCATGCATTCAGAGCATGTTTACAAGGATAGCTTTTGGGTCGAAACGAGCGTCAGAATGAGTTATTGTGCTATATTCCGACATAATACAAACACTAGTCATCATAGAGAAACAAGCAGTTATCTTATGGTTCCACGTGAATCGAATTTTATTCAAAACAACGAATGCGAATGGGCCTACAAGTCGACTAGGTTTCGCCGAGCTTGGGCTCGTTTTCAGAATAATTATATCGTTTGCTACCAAACGGGAGATAATCTACACCAATAAACATACATAGCAAACATATATTGTACCCAGCTACAGAAAGTAACGTGTACAATCTCATAATATCACTAGAATATCGATATATGAAGGAGTTGTACAATTTATCATAACAACTTAAATCAGTCAGAGAGTTTCCACTGGTGCCGCTAGCTCAGTGGGTAGGCACGTTGGTTTCTTGTCATTTATTTTACAATCGGGCGACGCCGGTTCAATCCTGACAGCATGCAAACTATTGATTTTCTTTCACTTTTTTGTTTATGTTTTCACGAAGTAATATAAACCAAATCATTTAGTATACTATGATGAACTGTTTATAATTTTTTTTTTTATTATTGTAGTAATTATTTATTCGCCACAAAAATGAAAATTATATGTAAAATTTTATTTATCCAGACAAATCACAATCTGTTTTCACATATATAATTACAATATATTACCGTACAATATATTTACAATTAATAAATCATATATCCATTACATTATATTTGTTTGGATAAATAAAATTTAGAAACATCGTTATATAATGACCATATTTTCATTTTTGTGGCGAATAAATAATTACTACAAAAATAAAAATTATTTACAAACAGTGCGTTATAGTATTAAATGATTTGGTTTATATTACTTCGTGAAAACGTAAAGGAAAAAAAGTGTAAAGAAAATCAATGGTTTGCATGCTGTCAGGATTGAACCAGCGTCGCCCGATTGTAAAATAAATGACAAGAAACCAACGCTCCTACCCACTTAGCTAGCGGCACCAGCGGAAACTCTCTGACTGATTTAAGTTGTTATAATAAATTGTACAATTCCTTCATATATTGATATTCTAGTGATATTATGAGATTATACATGTTACTTTCTGTAGCTGTATACAATATGTTTGCTATGTATGTTTATTGGTGTAGATTATCTCCCGTTGGTTGCATTCGATATAATTATTCTGAAAACGAGCCCAAGCTTGTAGGCCCATTCGCATTCGTTGTTTTGAATAAATTTCGATTCATGTGGAACCGTAAGATAACTGCTTGTTCCTCTATGATGACTAGTGTTTGTATTACGTCAGAATATTGCACAATAACTCATTCTGACGCTCGTTTCGACCCAAAAGCTATACTTGTAAACATGCTCTGAATGCATGGAAAGAGTCGGCCTGATGCGAGTATGGGTCATATGTGACGTCACATCTCGGCATCCCGAAAAGCACGCCAAAAATATGCATATTCGAAAATGTCCGGATGCACAGCATAAAATGTGGAATTTCTAATTCATTTAATTTTGTTGGCTTGGTGGACGTGGAAATAGATAGCAGGATGTAATATAACATAAATTCAAGCAATATGTGTTTTTATTCCCTTTAAGCCACTTCTGTATAACATAAATGATATACAATTAGTGGAGAAAAGTACATTTACTTTGCATTCTTACAGCGGCTGAAATCATTCATGTACTTCAGCCAGAAATAGCAATGCTTTATTCTCTGTCATTCTCTGTAGATTTCTAAAAAAATTGTTTCAATTAAAATTAAATAACTGTTTGTTTATTTAAATACTTATCCTTGTCATGGCTGAATGAAGTATAAGTGGCTGTTGACTAGATTCAAAACATGAGTTACTGTCATTAAGATAACAGTTCTTGACTTTGTGAAAATTTGATAGTATAGTATATTTAATAGTAAGAACAAATGCCTTAAAAGGGAGTATAACATTATTTAATGTTCTTCCCTTGTTGTGCTCATTGTGTTATTATATAGGATTTGTCTTAATTTGATTTGTATTGTATGTATTGTAATGAGTTACAATAAATTTAATTTGATTTGAATTTGAATCTTCATGTCTGCACCTTATCCTTATTAAGTTTCACTTGAGAATCGCACTAGTTAACAAATGTTAATCAGCGTCATTATGGACCTGTGGAATGTGTGGTTTCTAGTACGCAAATAAACACTAAGAAAAGATATGACAAGTTGCCTGCTGTAGTCATAAGCAATGACAACAGAGAAAGGAGAGACACATCTAATAGCCTCTGAATCAGATTGAGTCTTGGAGACAACTTCTACAATAGCCAACTAAGGCAAGACTGAGAGAGACTTGCTGCCATCTTCCAAGAGGCAACAAGTGGTGCGACTAATCTGCACCTTTGCCACTGTTTTTATGTGCTCATATTAGTGTTGGAATTATTTTTCATTTTCACAATGGATCATCGGGAATGATTTAATCATGAGACGGCTGTACCAGCAAACCACATAGGTGACTGTTGCCGTAAACATACGTGTTTCATTCAACCATACTAAAATGTAGGTACCATTTCTAATAATCACCACAGAAAAGTTATCAACACCTTTTCTGGTTATGTCCGATGATGTTAAGACATTTAATGCGTTGCATGATTTGCATCTTTCCGTTCACTAACATGTTCAGACATACTGTAGCAGTTTTGAACTGTGTTGATGGTGCCTTTTCACATAATGTATTTTCGTCGTTCAGTAATTCTACATATTTTATTAAAAATGACCATTGATCGCACAAGATTGTAACTGATCAGTAGCACGACCCAAACAATCATCCACAATCTTATAGATGTACTGTCCAACAACTGGTATTTTCCAATCAGCTGATTCATTGGCATAAATCTGCATGATGTTCTCCAGTCTCTAGTGGCTTCATGAAAGAAGAGAAGGCAATCTCTAAACCATACCGTAAGAGTTGTGACAACTGCGATTAGAGCAACAAAAAACATGATGTTTCCACTGCAATTTAAGGACACCAACTTGACGTTTTGTCATCATCATGGAAATTACTCAACAACTGAGATTTTATAGCGAGGCTGCCAATGATGATCCCCACATCACTGATGGATCCCGTACATCGCTCTTTGCCGACGTCACAATCAAAGTTGTGCACGTCACCTCTGTCAAGCTTTGCCTCGTCAACAATATTTATGTAATATAATATGCATTGCATTATTAGTGACAACTGCTAAATAAACTTTTTCCCACTTGAATAACTTTGCCTTACGCTTTCTTTCAAAAAGAAAAACATCAGGGGCCAAAAAACACAAATACAACAGAATGTCTCAACAACCCATATGTTCGGCATCCATTTTTTTATGGCTCAATGTATTTTGTTGCTAGGCTATAGGTCACACGATGGACAGGTCAATTCAACAAGCAAAGGTCATATCAGTCAATATAGCTAATTTTACTTAATTTCATGGATTATGAATTCAAGGTATCACAGATAACGGTGCCCGCAATGCTGTGCATTCATCTATTCTATATATACTAATATGACCCAATTCTTTGCAAGTCTGCATGAAGGTGTAGAGTGGCTCCACAGACATCACAGGTTGAGGTAGAACACATCACACAACACTGACACTCAACTAGTACAGTCAAACCTCACTTTATGGTCACCTCGGTGACACACGATCCTTTCAATAATGGTCATCCTAGAACAGTCCCAAGTTATTTCTGTAACATTTTAAAGCAAATCCTCTTTAAATGTCAACTACAAAGTTTAATTTAAATCTAATGAAAATTAGATTTAATATTCTTCCATATCGATGAACATTTTCATAAATATTTCCATAACAGTTCGGCAGAGGAAATTAATTCAACCAATACAATGACCTCACTGATAAGATCACTGTCCTGAGAGTGGCCTTAATAGGGAGGTTCCACTGTGACTAGAAACAATCAAGTCTTACCTGTCGATGTATCTTTGTCAGCTGCCGTTCCTATGTCACTCTTGCATCCTGTTGATTCTCACTTCAGGCAGCAAACATCACATGACAGTCACATGACAGCATCAGGAATTTGCAGTCACTGCCACAACCATCGCAGACGACTTGACATTCTCTGTTGTTACATTTCCACTGCGTGTGACTTCTGGCCTTGCAGGGACTTTGAGAAATCCTTCTAGACAGCCGTGATGATGTCAGTACCATCTAAAACTACATCTAGCACCAACACAACAGTAATACAAGCAACACACATCACCGAAGACAGGGTCTCAACCAGTCCAACATCTTCCTTTTCAAGCAGCTGAAATGTAAATATTGTCAACCACAGGAACAGGGATGAAGATGTCGCTGAAAAGACAAGCAAACATTGACGTATGAGCTGCACTGAACCATATTTCCACCAACCCCCCACCCCTCACTACCTCTTGTTTATGTCTTCCCACCACACACAGCCACCCCACTAACCTGGGATTGCCCCGCAGTGCCGCGTGGTGGAGGGCGTTGAAGCCATTGTTGTTCATCACCGTCATGTCGGCATGGTGGTCCAGTAGCAGAGTCAGCATGTCATCTCTCTTCTTGCTGATGGCGTCATGAAGGGGCGTGTCACCCTCAGAGTCCTGTCATGGGCATCACAGTGTTATTAGGTCAACATGTACAGGTAGTTAGACACAAGGATTTAGAATGCATATTTACAAATATGGTTTACCATGCCCACATCCAGGCCAAACCTGCAAGGATTTGTTTAAAATGCCATGATAAAACAAGAGGCTTTAAAATGCCCTAGCATCTAACCATAATCAAGCTAGCACATGTGTATTAATTTAAGCTTTTTCCTCCTAGACATATTGCATCCGTCTTCAAAACTATATTCAACATCAAAGTTAGATATTTATGTTTCAAATCACATGCCATTCAATCCCAAACATCCATCAAAAACACTATTTCAACATATCATCAAAAGTATAATATTCAAATGAGTAGTAAATTATTTGGGTTCTAACCATACAAATTTATGTCAACACTTTGGTTCTAAAATTAAACAAAATTTAAATCGATGCTTTCACCCCAGGAATATATGTCTAGCTTACTCTCACATAGGCCCAGCACACCTCATGGTCTCAACTATGATGACCCGTCACAAATATGTATTTTCTCGCCCCAACTTCCACGTACCTGTAGCCCAGGATGACAGCCAAGATCCAGTAGCACCTTCACAACACCTATGTGACCTTTGTTGACCCCAATGTGCAGAGGCGTCTGACGACGTTTGTTGCGGGCGTTGAGGTCAGCCCCTCCACGGTGTAACAACTTCATGACATCTGCCTCGTCACCAAACGCAGCGTGATGGACAGCTCGGTCACCATCCTTGTCCTGGAAATGAGGATAAAATACAAGTGACAAAGTGTTACAACTGATACAAACAATTGGTATGTTTCCCCGCAATTTTTTCTGATTTCCCCACTTTTTTTAGATTCTCCTCAGTAAAGCCATAACACAAATACCCCTAGTACGTAGCAAATAATCAGTCTAAAATGACATATAACACAATTATCCAGTAGGTGGCACCATGTGTATGGGTTTAATTATCCATACACATGGTGCCACCTACTGGATAATTGTCCAGCTTAACCAGTGAGTGGGCACTTGGGAGGTATGACAGATCAGGCATGTGTGGTGGTTCAAATCTAGAGGATTAAGTATTTATCCACAAGAGGTTACCATAGAAGAAAGCTGGTTAAGCATAGAATGGACACTGGAAAAGTCTGGTACTTGGCAGAATAGGTGGAGAAGTACCTGAAGAAATGGTGAGGCAGAAGAAAAACATAGATGTTTTGATAAGATAAAAGAGTGGACAAATGGAGGATTAGAAGTCGTTGCAAAAAATAAGTAAAGGTAAGTTGCTATATAACGCAATGTTCAGTCCGTTGGTGCTATACACTTTACTCACTGGCAAATTTGTTCAATCAAAAACCATCTTGACTTCTCTGGGAAGTATTCAGCCATGCAACATGTCAGTCATGCATGATGTCAATGGTACACAAGTCCCTGGGTTGGAGACAAGTACTTGTACTTGAAGTTGTACTTAAGTTCACTACTTGGACTCGTATTTTTGAAATGACAAGTACTTGCACATGCTAAAATATCAAGTATATTTCAAGTACATAACTTAGAGTATTTTAACTATAAATCATTCTTCTCTACTGTTGTGCCACCAATGAATGCCCATCCTGATTATATCTACGATTAACTCTTTACTGTGCAAGGCGCCCAGAACTGCCCAACATCTCCAATGCGCAACCGTTCCAAAACCGCCCGATAAACACACAGCTGCTATGCCTTTCGTTTACCTCGTTCAGATTCTACTTTTACATTAACCATCCACTTGATAGTGGTAACATAGGCTATATAATAGCCAAGGAAGCACATGGTTTTCACCATCTTGAAAAAGAAGTTTGTGTTTGTGAATAAAGAGTTTATTTCAAAGGAAGTTGAGTTGCGTTCGTCAAAACGGTTTCCGACATCGTGCAGCATTTGGTAGTTTTGATTGAGGTTGTTTCCTGACAATTTTGAGTCAGATGTCGATGTCTGCAACATCAGTAAAGTTAACAACAAACACAGGGACCATATTATCTTCCAACTTAGCTGTTTATGCAACTTTTCGATGCAGAGATACGAAGTAGATGTCCTGTCGGCGGCGTCTTTGTTTCGCTGATATATACAGCCATCTTGTTGATCGCACACCATCCGTACCTAGCTTGATTAGTTTATTTTAGCAGTTAAGAGAACACATACTTGTGAAAGAGTTTGCTATCTTTCATCATTTTGAGTGTTAATTTGGTACTGGAACAGAAAATTCCAGTTGGTAATAAGATTGGTAGACGGTAGCCATTTTGTAAATTACGAATTTAATGTTTTCATGGTTGTTGTACTTGACAAGTTTATGTTTTGAAGTACTTATACTTGATCTAATGTAGTTGTACTTGGACTTATATTTGATAAGTTTGTTTCAAGGTACTTGTACTTGACCTAATGTACTTGTACTTAAATAAATAAATATACTTATATAGCGCCAATTCTAGTTAGAAACTATTCAAGGCGCTTTAGATATAAAATAGTAATAAATCAAAAAATTAATTATGTAAAATTAAATTAAAAAAAATTATCTTTATATATTAGTATTATCGTGTATTACTTGGTAATCTAGCAAGATTAGTCATGGAAAATCTACAAAAACCACCCTCACCACATTCTAATTATACATGTTCGCACTGTGGGAAGCTGTGCTGAGCAAAGATTGGACTGATAAACCATCTGTGAATACACACGAAATGTCACCAACAATTCATGGAAAGATCCTCACTAGGAAGGATTGTTGGTGACGATGTTGGTGATGACTTGGTATTATACTTGATCAGTTTCGAAAAACTTATACTTCACCTAATGTACTTGGAATTATACTTCATAACTTTGTGTTTCCAAGCACTCGTACTTGACCTAAAGTACTTGTAATTGAAACTGTACTTGATCCAATGTACTTGGCCCTACCATGTACACACCACCAGTGTGTACTCACCTCTATCTCCAATGTACTTGGCCCTACCATGTACACACCACCAGTGTGTACTCACCTCTATCTCCATGTCTACGTTGTACTTCATGAGTATCTTGATCACCTCCACATGGCCATTCTGTGATGCCGCCTGGAGGGCCGTGTGACCCGCAAACACTCCGTTCACCTACATGACAGACACTATACGGTCACACCCAATGTTGCCTACATAACAAATGCTTCGCTGCAACTACATATTCCTGGCTAAAATGCTAGTTGCCAATGTATACAATTAATGTAACTGTTTAGATTGATTTACATATGTATTTAAGGTAAGTTTTTCTCCATGTCAGAGAACCATTGATACAGTGAGTGGCAAGCACCTCTCTCTTCTCTCTAGAGGGTGCCACTGTTGTGGCGTTGTTTGCTTTACCGGCATGCTACAATTGGCGACAGCAGAAATGAAATGGTCAGTGGGAAAGATTATAAAATCAAAACACTGCACTGGTGATGACTGCTGCCCTGAACTCTTTAACTGAGCTAAACAGTCTATGTACACTCACATCAGCCTCAGGCCTCTGTAGGATCTCCTCCACTTTCTGGGAGTCACCGTTTGCCGCAGCTTTCACAAGTTCTTCGTTGACATCGCCCGACACGTGCGTCTCAAACAACTTCTTGAGCAGGGCACTGAGTCTCTCTTCAATGCACAAACACAGCATGATGGGTCAACATGGGTATTTTAATTTATACATTCTTATATATAAACTTGTTTTATATATAGCACTGCAAAGCTATATGAATGTCATCATATAAAAATTACTATCATTATCATTACAGCACCACCACGTTCCCCCACTGACACCTCACAGGCTACAAAATATACATACTCACAATGAAATCTGCTTGGTTTCACCAGAAATTACAGTGACATGAATATACTTATTAATCAAGGTCACAAACATAGGACAATGCATCAACATGAATATCTTAATTGATTTATTCTCATATTGAAACTTGTTTTATTTCTACATTTTAATGTTATGTACAGTATTGTGAACCTTTATGAATATGACAGTATACAAAAATTTACATTATTATTATAACACCACCACATGTTTCCTCCAACATATTTAATAGGTGCATAGAATTTATTTTACACTTAATTTATTTTCAATCAACCATTCTTTTGACTTGAAATTATGTATAAAGCCGTATATTTTGCACTTGCTAACCGGCCTGTAGCAATAATATAAAAGTACACTGCCATCTACCAGGCTATCAAATATACGTACACAAAACAAAATCCGCTAGGTTTCACCAGAAATAACACTGACACAAATAAATCAAACAAAATTTGCCAGGTCTTGTTGGGAATCTGCACAGCTACAAAACATTTTGGTTCAATGCTATAAGTTTGTCCTTTGATTTCGCACTTGTACGATGAACATCGAAAATATGTGCTCTACTACAATTTGTCCAGTTAAGGCCAGACACGGCAGGTAGATAGGATTATTTTTTAAATTGTGCAAACAGTTCAATTTGTTCTGCCCAATGCATGAAATGGGTCTTACTGAGTAAAATATATATTGAACTTTTTTCAGCCAAACCCCCCGTTTCCATGGTAACAAACAAAATGGCCACCATTTTGAGCAAATATTGAAAAATTTGGAAATACTGCCATTTTTTATTGAATCCATATATAGTTATAATTCTTGCAAATCCATGTTCTCTATAGATTCTATTGTGCAATTATCAGAGCTTTTTTTTTAATGTTTTTATTTTTTAAATCAATTTTTTTGCAACAAATATGGCTATATCTTTCAAACTATTCATGATTTAAAAAAAGTGTCTGATCATTGCACACAGTAGAATATGGTGAATGCAACTCTGAAAACATTATTTATATAGCATAATTATTCCAAGAGATATCCCGTTTCCAAATGCAGAAATTTGAAGAAAAATGTTTTTGAGAAAATGGCTGTCAAAGATTACATAATGGATTTCATTACATGATATCGACGTGCTTAATCCATGACTAAAACTCACTTAGAGGTACATAATTGTCATAGAAGTGAACTTTATTGATAGTATGCATACAAAGGTATAATAATCTGGCAGAAAACCATTTTCAGTATTTTTGGTAAAAAAACACCATTTCACCTGGGGTGTCTGGCCTTAAAGCAAATCCATAAATGGGACATGTCCGTATTCTTAAAAAATCTGTGTGATATATGGAAAATCCAGACAACGTTGCAGGAGTGCCATTACTTACCTCCAGAAGAGTTGCCTATGGCCGTGCCATCAGAGGACGCGACCTTGGTGACCGCGGCAGGGTTGTACGTCCAGCACGTGCCACACACCTCAACCTTGAGATCAAGGTCGTGGTACACCTGCTGAACGCGGCCAATTTTGCCAAGTGTCTGCAACACAGAGGACATGATTACACATCTGCAGAATGCTGGGAAATGTGTATTAATTCCTGTCAACATTTGGCAGTATAATCAACAAATATGTTCACAGTCAAAGAATATCCGTAAACTTTGTAGATTACTTATTTATTCTGTAGACGAAAGGAACTTGCAAGAATCTGACAGCAATTGATTTTCAAAGTTGAAATGAGTTTTGAAATTTTGAGATAAATCCAACTTCAATCACATCACCTCCCATTTACAGTAATTTGCATGTAAAAGCCAAAACCAATGCGACTGTATCAATCTTACCGTAAATTCTGTATTTGTAGCCGCACCCCTAATTAAAGCCGCACCCCGACTTTTGACCTAACCCCCGACTTTCCTCCGCACAGTTTGTCACAGGCAAAAACCTTATTTAAAGCCGCACCTGGACTTTGAGCCATGACCATTTTAGCCCTGCGTGTGACATACTTCCGTAGCGCACACAATTACAAAAATTAAGAGGTTCCATAAAGAAAGTCATAACGTTGCTATTAATTATTATAAATGAATGAATATGGTATAATTTTATTGGTAAAAGACTTAATTGTAATGTGTTGATAATAACTAGATCACATTTTATATTATCGTTGGAATATTACTATACGTGAATGTTGTCAAAATGGAAAACAAAAATAAACAAATTTCACCATGCTACCAGAAAATAACTGAGTGGTTGAATGTCCATACATCTAGTGAACGAAATGTAGCCATGCATTTAAGCTATACGGTAAAGCTAGAATTATTCAAATATTTTGAGAAGTTTTATTTGTATGCCATTTTATGTAGAATCGTGTATAAACTCGATGTTATAAATGCATTGAAAAGACTAAGAGCTAGTTCAGTGCAGTTGTACCAGCTGTGTTGACTTCAAAGGTGTTTGACTGACAGCTAGTAATTACAATGTAATAATTGTCGTCGCTGCTCCACCGTGAGACCGGATGTGATCTTGTGGTTTGGCCTAGTCCTTCCAGTTCCAGACAGTTGACCCAGGCACATGGGATAATAACACTGTATCTTGTATCAGGGGAAGTGCAATTTACTCCAGTGCAAAGGGGCACTTGTAATGCAATGGTGTTGTGTTGACAATCAGATGAAGCCTGGCTTCAGCAAAGCTAAGGTGTGAAGGTTGTGCTTTGGAACTTGGATTAAAACATCTACACCTGATTATTATAGGCTGATACCAAGAGCAAGCGTCTGAACAAAGCAGACAGTTGCTACAGTTGATGGCTGCTAGTGTGGGACAGATGTTAAGAACGGCGGATGCCATCATATCCAAATTTCAAAAACGTTTGTGCGCGGCCACGATCCTCGATGCCGACGGCCCAGACACGGATACGCGGGATGACGCTGCCATGCCGTTCCAGGCAGCGTTCTTTGATAGCGACAATGAAAGTGACTTTAGAGGATTTTAGTTGTGAAATGGATGATGCCATCATATTTGAAGATGTTTGCCCAGTACGCGCGGTACGGATACATGGAATGACACCGCCGTTCCGGCATGGCATTCTTCAACGGTGACGAGGAGTGATTTCGCTGACGATGGATTTTAATGTTTTCTTGATCTTTGTTTCTGAACACTTAATGGACTCAGGTTTGTATGTGTTATGTAATTATTTTGTACCAGTGGCAGTTGTAATACAATGTTTTATTGATACATCCGACTTTGTTTTTTCGGTAAGTTTTTCACTTATTATCAACGTTACTACTGAGAACCCAGTGAGCCAATGTGTGAGATGCTGACAGTGATTTTGAGGGGTTTTAAACCTGATCAAGCTGGACCTACCTGATGGTAGTGATGAACTGGAATGGACACGACATGTTAGCTCTGCCTCTGGTGATGTATGATCGCGTTGCATCACTGCATGCTTTTTATAATAAAATGTTTTATTGATTTGATACAGCCGACTTCGTTTTTTTATATTTACATCGTCATTGCCATACCGTTCTATTCGCCACTACCAACAACCCAGCCAGCGACCTGATATTAATTTTTTTCGACAAAATACTGTATTTAAAGCCGCACCCCAACTTTGACATTTTCTTCCCGATTTCAGTGACACAATATTGCAATTGAAGCCGCGGCTATAAATACAGAATTTACGGTAAGAGGAATCTGAAATCTTGTATTGAAAGAAAGAGCATGTATCATTTTAGTTTGCCCCGTTCTAGAACATGGCTCCACAGTATCGAACCTGTGCTTAAGATATAAACACACCTGAAAAAACATGGTATCATATTTAGAAATATAGAAACTCTTTTTTCCCAGATCTTAACTATTCGGAGCACCCTGGAAGCGTCATTTGTCGACGCTAAGGACACCTCAAAATTTAAGGCATAGCTGGGATGTGCCCAATGCTCATAGAGCAATTACCATCCATTGGCACAGTACCCAGGTGGGATTTGACAATTACCAAACACAAACAGAAGAGGAGAGCAACATGACTAAACTAAAACACCTCCTGTGAGAGTGCGCCACCTACCGGGACCATGGCTTCGGCCCACTCCCCGTGCCCTTTCTGCAGGATCTTGATCCTCTCCATGTCACTACAGATCTGTACGAGATCCCCCACGGCATACTGCGGTGGCACTGACGGCTCACTAGGTGTCGCCACTGCTGCAGAACTCGCCGGGTTCACCTTCGTCAGTACAGCAGGGTTGAACGTCCACCTAGTGGCGAGAAAGTCTCCAGTAAATGTTTTCTGTTAACTGTCGGAGCCATCTTCTCTTATAATTGCTTCCAAATGACATCGGCTTGTGGCTGTATTAGATAAGCACTTATGGGCAGGTTTTTAAATGGAGGCTGTCAGTTACTCATGTTGTAATATAACATTATAATAATGTTAGTGTATACTGCCCACCAAATTGCATTCAATAAGGGTGTAAGTGTTCGCAATTTGAATCTTTTGCCAATGAAATGTTGACAATGTAAACAAAACCTAAAATCTAAAGACGTTATACTAGTAATAGTTGTCTTCCCCTTTCCACTAGGTAACAGAAAGTAACTGCAGCAGGACTGAAGCTTCCCTTCACAAGTCTGCCGGGGGTTGAGCAGTCCTCTAGGCTAGATGTCACACAGTATAAGTTAGCTTTTCTCATAATTACAACCAAACACACTTCCCAGCAAGGCTTCATTGAGCAGGACTTGAATGTCACATGCTGCAATTATTTCAGAGTTCGATTCGTTAATCACCGTGCCACCGCGCTCCACACTGACATACCTGTTGCCACTTGGATATGACACGACTATGTCATGGTCTTCATCTATGCCCACCACAGTCCCTGTCGTTCCCAGGCACTGCAACACACACATACACGGTAACTTTTACTTACTCAGTAAACTAAACACACTTCTATTACTCACATTATTGGGTTGATCTCCAAAGGGCAACGCATTAACATATACTGGCCTACATCCCTCCAAGGAGCAACAAGGAGGTACATTGGTGCCACCTGATGAACTGAGCACCATACAATTTTCTCTGGTAGAAGAAAAGCCTTCCAAAAAGCACAGCATATCAAAAACATGTAAATCATTCTAAACAGTATCCCCAAATGGTAGATTGAGGTCAATGGTCCAAGGAACTAACTACACTACATCTCGTTATCTTTTTTAAATATTCATAGACATGTATACTTTCATATTTATTCCATGTTATTTGTGTAATGCCTTTTGAACTACCGAGGAAATGTGTTACATGAAACTACATTTATTATCATACAAAAAATTCCCACTAAAATGTTGAGACATTTCAATGATTTAACCAATGTTATCAACCAACACATGTTTCCACATGTACTTGAAAAGAATTACATTTGTTTTATATTTTCATGCTGAGAACAAAAATTGGCAGCCCGCTGTTGCTATGACAACCGTGTCATGACCAACCTCAAACATCCCGTCTGTCCAGCCACCGTGTCCATGCTGTAGTGATTGGACGATCTCCAAGTCCAGGTCGACATTGACCTTGTCAGCAATCTGCAGACCGCCTGGAGCTGTCCTTGACCCAGATCCTTGTTCACCTGAAGATCAAATTCCCATAAGATTTTTTCAAAAAAATTGTTGATACTGAATCATGTAGAAATGTGTTATTCTACTTGATGCAAAGTAACCACAAATAATACACATACATTCCACAATTACAGAAGTGCATAGCTAAAAATAAAAGCACCTGTAACATTAAACAAATATGGCAGTGCATTTAGTGAGTTAAATATCTTTAGTTTGTTAGCAGCATTAAGTTGAATTAATCTGTCCAAAATGTTAAATAACTGTTACTGTTTACATTAAAATGTGTCTTGTAGATAACAATAATTCATCAAGTTTCGCAGGGGAATAAATTGTATAGTGGTGCCATCTATGGAGTGGAACATATATTACTACACACTGACCACAATATTGCCATTTTGGATGTGTAAAATCTTTTGTCCCAAGCCAGGTATTTGTGAGAGTGGATGGTGGCTGCTGCAGCCGTGCGTTACCACACAGCATGCGTAAAATGAGCGATATGTTGATACAAACCGGGGTGCTATTTACGCCTCAAATGGGCGTAAGATGCAATATTTTTAAAGGTAAATATGCCTAGGATAATGTTGAATGATGGAACTGTCTCACTGAGGTATCAAAGTTAGGAAAAACTCAAGTTATAACGGTGAAATCGAGGCGGGTCCAGATTCGACACAGTCACAAGTGCCCACAAGTCTGTTCAACTAATGTTCTATAAACTCATACTAAACTCTCTATGAACTTATAAGACCACCCACAGCTGATCTGCTGAAGAACATACCAAGTTGCGGCAAGTGATCTCTGTAGAATGAACCTCCCTTAGCGTCGTTGACCACCTTCAAGTCAGACTGCACACAAAAACAATAAAAAAAATTAAACATGCAAAATATTGATCAAAAACACAGCAAATGAAAAAGTATTAAAACTCTTTGTATTCATACACATAACTGAAATGAAAACTGATGAAGGTCATTACTGGGGCAATGGATAATTATTCCATTTAAAAAATATAATCATGTGCCACCTAGCACCTAAGCGATCTTCTTGAATCCCACCTGGTTCGTGGCCAATCAACCACACTTGTATGTCTTTAGCTGGGCTTAAAATGACAACGTAGCTGCATCAAATTTATGCTTTTTTCTATGCACAACATTTTCTCATGGAGCCATCTATGGGTTTGCTATCCACAGAATTAATCCCTGACTTTGGTATCAAAATAACTAATATATTTTGCACCTGCCAAATGTATCTCCCAAAAGACAAATTTTTACTTAAAAGTGCTCAATACTTCAGGATAATTATTCTTACAACTGTTTCTCAATCCCTCTGCATTGTCCCTGACAGAGAGCAGTGGTGGTAACTACTGAACGTCATACTGCATTCTCAACTGGATTAGCCCATTGTGAATCCAATTCTGTGATGACATCCGCAGTCAGTTTAATAAAAAAGTACACTTTTGTTGAAATGCTAAAAATATACTTTGGTTGTTACACCTGCAAACAACAATTGTCGGGCTAAAGTTTAGGCTTCGACCCACTGAATGTGTTGTTTGCAAGAGCAAGTCAACATCAACACAGAAGAATGTGCATAGATAAACTGCACATTCACATGAAGATTTAACCTTTATAATCCCTTGACTTGATGTTGGATTCAACATTAAATAAGTTAATACTTTCTCTGATGACTACACAAAACCACATGAAAAGTTAAAAAAATTATCTAGCATATCATGGTGGATATATTATGTAGGACTTTTCTCAAAATGAATTTAAAATGAGATGAACAAACTGAATTGAGGTGCACCTTTAGCTGCTCTCTGAAGACAGCTCTGAGTATGCACTCACCATGCCTTCAAAGCCGACTCTGTAGAGGTTCTTTGCGCCATTGTCCCATAACACATACGCAGCACTACGTGGACTTGCTGCACTCCAGTCCTGCAAAAACATTGTTATTTATGTATTATTTTATTATATATATATATTCATATATACACTACACATTTTTCATATGAAATGAAGGTATCCGATGCTGTTTTTGTGTATGTACTTGTTCATACTGCAACTACACAGACAATGTTTGAGAGTCCAGATTCTATGACATGGAGTTTTTGAAAAATCACTCATTGTCATTTTACCCAAAAAATGAATCGCAGCAGTGCAAGTTTCATAGGAACATTTAATAGTTTCAAGCTCGACTAATGCCATGGTTGAGCTGTCTGCATATTTAATTTACTCTTAGTCTTACCTTTTTAAAAGTTGACTAAAAATATAAATGATTTTCAAAAAAAATTATCTACACAATGGTAGGTAAATTTTAATTAACTTTGTCAAATCTTGATATATAAATATATACCATTAAAATTTTTCGATAATATTTTCACTGTATCTGTAAAATTCTATATAGTTAGCATCACATTTTTTACTGTTTTAATTAGTTTTAATGTCTAAAAAAGACACTTAAAAATACACTCAACCTACCTGTATTTCTGTGACTTTTCCCCTTCGACTGCTCCCACCATCTTGATCCTCCCACTGCCAGTCCACCCCCCGGACTACCCGAGCCCCCGAAAAGATGCCCCGTGCTGTCACCTTTTTACTCTTTCGGCGTGGCTCCACCAGCACCCTGGGGACAAAAACATACACACAATTAAAATATGTACATTGCATACATTTATGTTCAATGTTCATATCTGAACAGCCATGGTTATAGTTTGTTTATAATAAATTACTGTATAGACTTGGGCACGCATTTTTCACTGAAATTTACCGTATTTCTCCTGACCTTGCTAATACATGCATTTAAATAAAATTTGTACCAATAAAAATGCCAACATGTTGTCTGTTCAAGTGTGAAACTTTGTTGTGATAACTCAAAAACTAAGAGTTCACTAGGCTTCCAAAACAACCCATGAATTGATCTACAGGCCGTAGCGACATGCTGCCAGTGCTAAGATGCTATGTTGTTACGCTGCCGCTGAGCATACCACTGCGCTCCAGTCAGGTCGAAAAACGAAGCGTAAATCATGCTTCTTCACAGACCTAGCACTGCCTCAATATTAGTTATATTCAGTCAGAATAAAATTTATATTGAAGAGTTATAGTAGTTCGACCGATCAGTGATAAGCACTTATGTTACGTATGTAACTTATGTTACGTATGTAACATAAGTTACGTATGTAACATAGGCCTATGTGTAGCTGTCATCTTTTGCTAACAACTTAACTATTTCATATCAGATCGGCTAGTGTTTATCACCATTCAATTCACCATTCAATTTTGAATCAAACATGTTGTTTTATGAAGATTACATTTAATTTGTGACCATGCCGACGCTGAAAAGATTTGCGAATTTTACCAAAGTATCGACGCTTAGTGCGGTTTCAGTAGTTCACTACCGCTCTCTATGCGTGCCGTCAGTTAAGTTGCTAATGTTTTATTCAACGCATATGCAAGATATTTTGGCATATTGTGGTTCCTAATTGCAAACAAATATGATCTAAACAACAAATAATATTGTATTGATAACTTGTAGTGAATCATTTTAGTATTTAATTACCATTAAAAGTGGATCTCCCCATCACGATAAAATATACTTATCCACAGTCTTCGCAATGGACGCTAGTACAAGTCGATCTTTGGTGCGAGGGGCACACGATGCCTGTCATTAACTGACAATTTGCTAAACGCTCTTTATGATATTTTGCTGTTTGTTATCCCATTGTACATAATCGGAGATGTTTTAAAGGCCATATCCTGAGATAAAATGTGCTGTGTTCCATAATAACAAATGATGTATGTACTTTCAGATGATGCTATTGAAAATATGTTTATGAATCGCAAAGGACCTCTAAATTTGCCGTCTTACGGAAACTGCCGAGTGACAGCGACGTGAGATTATGTGACGTCACTTGTGGAAAACAGCCGCCAGCCAGGACCGGCCTGACTGAGTGACCCGCCTCGTGTAAACAACTCATAAAATGGCGACCGGTGGGTTGTGAACGATGTCTCTTGTGTTACTGAGACCGGTGCATACGATGATCAAATATATTTTCGTGACAGTGATGATGACATTTGAGAGATTAATGTTGTTTCTGCTGATGTTAGATTGCCTAGTGTCGGTGCGGTGCTACATATACAGGCCGAGGCATGAACCTGTCGAGAGAGTCTGGCAACTCACTGACGGCTGGCTGTTGAGTTTGTTGTGGTGAAATGGCCAGCGGTGTTGCTGTGGTACCCATTCGCATCTTGACGCTTCTTTTGAGTCATTTTAAGGACTGTTGATTTATTGACATCTACCTGTATTTTGATACCCATCTTCCACCTCATAAGATATACCCATCGGCTGATCTGAACCACAAGTGATGTTATTCGCCATAGGTATAGCATGGATCATACAAAATGTTCCATTTTCTGCCGACAAATTGGGTCTTTAGGGAAGATGTCCACCGAATTTCCAGTCAAACCCTGAATTGCCAGTTTCCCACAACACATATCTCCATCAATTATTCATGTTAATGATAAAAACTGCTGAAATATAATTATAATGAAATAACATTTAGCCGCGTTGACCAGTTCCACGAGTGACGTGACGTATCTGCGCCTTTGTTTCCGGAAAACAGATATTTCCAGGTTTGCACTGTGAACGGGCACTGTTTAAGACCAATTTTATCAATGTTTTGGCAAGCATGTGGCTTCGGATTTGTGATAACATTGAATAACATATATGTACAAGTATATTTATATAGTTCTCTGGAAAAAAACATTTGGACAAGATATGGCCTTTAAGTATACTGTAATACATGTGTTATGTTAAAAACGATTTAGGAATTACAAAATATAGTAAATAAAAGGAATGTCAGCAAATGGCGCTGCTATGTGTGTGTCCGACCTGCGAGACATTGTCGTGTCGTTGCTATTTAGGCCGATTTTCATTTCAACCTGCATTTACGATCTATGGATGCGCATGAAAAATCATATTTAGTATAACTATTTTACTCTACTTTGAAAATAGTGCACATATTCGTTATAAGATCATAAAATGGGATGCATGGCAGAATGAGATTGATGTAAGCCAAGACAATTGTAAAAGTAAGCTATAGCTGTTACAGAATTTAATTATGTAATAAAAGTAAATTAGAACTTACAATGTTATTATGTTGTAATGGTTGTTCTGGTTTCAGATCCACTCCGTGCAAGAAATGTTAGTTTTTAAATTTTTCCGTGACTCCAAGCGATCAAGGAAAGGAAAACCAGTCACAAAAAGTCAGATAAAAACCAAACAACATGGCATAGCTTAACGAAACTTGTTTTATTATCATATACCAAATTTATCTTCCATTCTGTCATATTTTTATTTGCCTAAGTTATATTTTTCAATTTTGTGCTTGTCTCTTGCCAGATCCCAAACTGCAAAAAACAATTTATTTCCTCATTTTCAAATTACAAAATCTCGAAAAGTATCATTCTCATCCATCTAATGTTCTGTAGACTTATAGTGTATGTTAGTGTCCTTGGACAGGTGTAATATCATTAGCTTGAAGCCATTAAAAAGTTGTATTATGTCAATAATGACGTTTTATAATAACATTCGTATACGTAATAATTTATAATAGTAAATTTAATATATCATAAATGAAACATTAATGAGTGATATCACTGATTTTCAATAAATCCTATTTTAAAGTTGTTTCAATACATGAATAAAAATGTTTGTCTTGATACCTGGTAAGTGTCATAATGATACATCTAAAGTAGTACAAGTCAAGAACTTGAAGAAGTGCTGAATGATGGTTTAATTTATATGCAAGTATGATTACAACCATATATGAACAATATCGAGTTACCTTAGGCTGCCTGGAGTGTTAATGCGGAAGAATCGGTGACGCAAGTTATGTTTGTCACTGTGGTAACACACAGAACACAGGTCGTAGTTGGCACATTCCGCACACTTCCATCGTAGACCAAAGATTGGTTGTTGTCGACATGTGTCACACATCGTCCCATCATGCTTCAACCCTGCACAAGAAAACATCAATGAAAGACTGACAAATGTGATAATGCTCCAGAGAGGATTATGCACTTATGGAACAAGAAGAAACTGAAGTTTAATAAGATATTGTATTGATGGTTAATTGGTTAGACACTGATTCAAATCAAACTTAACGATATGATGTCCACTGCACCAAATAACTTACACTCAAAAACATCAATAAGTTTTCATTCATCACCAACGTAAAACATTCAATCCTGTATATCTTTTTAGTGGACTCTACTAGAGATATATGTACTTCTATGGGCATTAAAGTGTCATTTTCGGAATTATTATATATTTCAGTGTTTTACTGTTATTCGTATGTAGACGTTACTATTTACTAAATTTAGGCGTACGGCTACTGAATAAAAAAGTAACCCCAATCAATCAACATCGTTTGTTGATATCTACGTTTCAAAACAAAACGCAGAAAACAACACATTTATTGCACTTACCAGTGGAGGCACTATCGAGGATTCGTAAATCGTATGCTCCGGCACATCGGTAGTTGGCTGCCGTCCCGTTATCCCACACAACGACGACTTCTTCGGGAGATTCGAAGTTCCTGACAGTTCCAACGTGACCATCTCCCCCATCTTGTTTACCCCACTTCCAGTCTGGGCCTCGTACCACCCGCGCCCCAACACCTTCCATCATATTCACCCGCACGACCCGGTTTGATCCACCACCGGCTGGATCCATTTTAGGAGGAAAAGGATCGGATCAATCCAGTTACTTCCCTCTCTATCTAAAAATCCCCACCGTCACAGATCGGTAAAACGGGCCCAAGATGGAGATCCTGTCACTCGTTCACTAGGTATATAAACGTGACTGTTTTCAACCGGACACTTATTGCGAAAAATCCCAGCATTATAGATCAATGTACGCGTGTTCGTGCGTGGATGCGCTTGACTGACGTATCATAGTTCATATATAGCGCAGTGTCAAGTCTTTCAAGTGTGTGACTGCTCAAAGTGCAAAGCAACTATCAATCAAGAGTACCCGGATTCCAATCATGTGCATCCGTGTCGAACCTTGGCTAAGTTCGTTCACTATACGTTGCTCCGATTCACTCAGCTGTATGAATGAGTACCTGCATGGCTATAGACAGTGGTGGATATTTGTGTACAAATATTTTTCGCACATTAATTGCAGCATGGCTGAATGCATCCTTGAAAAGTCGAGGTGGTGTTCAATTGAGCAGGTCTGCCATGGAGTAAAGTGTAAAGCGCTTTCAGAATTCCCAAGGACTGAATACTGCGCTGTGTAAGAACTTACACACTTTTATATATCATCCCCAGCAGACCTGTTTATTCGAACACATGTGTGCGAGCGTGTTCGATAGTTTTCTATAACATCTATAAAATATTATATATTATTTAAAAAGATTTTGCGGGTATTTTTCTGTAATAATATTTATACTATGTAGAATTCAACAGATTTTGTATGTGCTATTCCATTTTCTATTACATCATTTTGCTATGCTCAGTAGATCTTTATAGAAACCTATAAATTCCTTTAGACATCTATAAGTTTCTGAAGATTTCTTGTTAATGAATATTCAGAGGATCGCAAGGAGTACAATGACAATACAACAATGTAATATTATGTTTATGGAGATGGTTCATCGAGAGAGAAGAACCAACTAAGTATCGTTGTACCCACCCCAATAGAGATTGGGGAATAAGATGAGGAAAATGATGATGAATAGACCTACGAGAAGAAAAGTATATAGTACCTTGGCGTCGTCGCGCAGCTAGCTCTATGTATCTCGCGAAAGCATAAAAATGGCCACTCCGGCGAGGGGTCGGTACCGTTCTCGCCGGAGGGTCGCTGCTTTTAATTTTCTCTCCAACATTTCGCTGGATGGAACCCACCGAGATACGAAATATGACATGTTCAATAAACGAGGTATATTTGAAACTGCTGTATTACCGGAACAGCCCCGTAAAAATGACGAAACACCAACAATTCCACCAACTAATAATGCGACGCTGCTGTCAACAACAGCGGCGATCGAGCAAAATAGAATCGGTGGTGATGTCGGCTCTAAGGGAAGGTCGGTCATTGGCATTGCAAAGTCTAGGGAATGGATATGTGCCAATACTGTCTCCGATTTATTTGAAATAATGACTTCTGCAGACGAATCATGCAATAAAGCGACTGATTCGTCTCCGCCGAAACGTCACAGGTACGAATTTTTAAAATTTTCGGTTAATTTAATTAAATTTTGACTAGTAATATTTTTTCTTCTGTATTTTCGATCGATTTTGTTGTTGATTTAAACTTCAGTAGCTATCCCAGGACAACACTGCTTCATGATTAGTTTTGACAATCCTGCATTGTTATTGGATTGGACTTGCAAAACTAGATTTTCTGCAACCCCACCACTTAGTCTTAGTCTTTGGCTTTGGTATTTATACTTATAGGGACTAGGGGGTAGTAGGGTAGAGTCAGATATGTGCATGACATTTCTATTAAAATATAAACCCTGCAGTAGATTTCGGACACCGCTTTGTCCAAGCAGTTATCGTCAGCATTTGCTCCGAATTTGCTGAAATTAATATGCACAAGTTTTGTCCTAACAGAGCTTGTTCATATTCGGGTGAAAGGCGACATATTACGCGCCAGAAACGACTGCATTCATGCTCAATATCTGGAGATGACACATCAACAGATACAAACAAGGACAGTGACACACCAAATGTTTCCACAGATTATCTTAAGCCTTGTAAGTGTTACCCAGTCTGCCTGCTAGACATAAAAGAATTGTTGGTTTATGACCTTAATTAATGGATGGTCAAACAAAGTTAAGTTTTAACTTTTAGTGCAGATTTTTATATTTGTACTTTTCTTTTTCTATGTAAACAATATATCACTATAATATGATAAATACAAATATATTTAGGGGATTTTAGTCATTTTAATACTTTCATGTAAATATTTGTTGTGTCTGTGTTACTAACAAAGTAACAAATGATACACTAATCAATATTACTATATGCTGTAAAATAGAACAACTAATAGGGTACACCTGCTTTGATAATGTTACCTTAATAAGTACAATAATAAAACTGGACTTAATATTTAAATATTATAAATACTTAAATTATATAAATTACGACAGCAGGACTGGGTAAACAATTTGCATATACCGGGTATATAATTAACCCATTTCATACCAAGAAATCCAAATTCATATCTATTATTATAATTCCAATTATTAAACAGTTAAATTTTATAACAAAATTTTTTGTTGGTATGAAATGGCTTATCTTTTTTCCAAAATATGTTTTAAATGGCTGGTTAATATATATTATATACAGTAGAAGTGTGTATATACACTGTATAGACAATAAGTAGGCTAGTTGTTGATTTAATACTGCTAGTAACTACAGAATTAAAACAAGTTGATGACATGCAGTTTACAGTAGTTATATTGCACTGGATGCAGTCTTTGGTCATTACATAATTTACATGCACATTGACCACGTCTAGCCCATGCCTCTTTGCATATGTTGATGCCTATTTCTTAAGTTTGTTACTTGTTCTGTTATCCAGACAAGCAGTTTCTTATAACCCATTATTGCATTCCTTGCTGTGCACTAGGTTTTACGACTAACTGCGTTCGATTATTGGTTGTTTGTTGCACTGTCAGTTTCGTCCGTCACTATGACAACCCGGACTCGACAATATTCTGCAAGCAGTTCCAGCTCTGTTGGTTCAGTTGCAAAACTGGTCACCAGAGAAGTATACTTCATCAAACCAGACAAAGATCGAGTGATTAAGAAGGAAAGGTAGGAAGTGGAGGCTGCAGTGCTCGCCAAAATGTTTTATCATATTTCAGTATGTTTCAGGTACATTTCTTTTTTGCAGACATCTTATCATTTTTATTTATATGTGCTGATATTATATGATATTTTATGTGAATTACCATTTGTGAAACAGTCACCATGTACATATATATATGTGTGTGTGTTTGTCTTGAAATATAATTTTTCAGTTAATCATGTCTGATGTGATATGGGTATGTATATATACAGTGTGTGCAGATCTATGCACTGTCTGATTGTACAGTACTTAACATAAGAGACGTGTATTGTCATACATATATTATATATGTGTACATCAATGCCATGCATGATACGGTTTATGACATCTGTGGTCTAGACTGACTGCTTCGTTGTACAGTTGAAACCATCTTGTGTAAATTATTTTCATAAATATGCTAACATAATAACAGACACCCACTGATCCTATATTTGTTTGTTGGGATTTATTATGTAATGTTCATTGTCAGTAATATTTTATCTTAATAAAGTAGTAATTTAAGTGAGCTAGCCAATTTAGACAACAAAAACTGTTATTTTTTATTGATGAATATTCCGGTCTTCCAGCTTAGGTGATCTAAATTGTCAGTCAATATTTTGCTTAGACTGTTAGATCTTAGAACGTAATTATTATAGTACTTAGTAATTCAATCAGCATTAAAATCTACTGTAGTCAACAGCCTTTCACCTCTGCCACTAAAGACCTTAAATGTGAAGACATCTGCACCCTCCATCTACCAAGGTTAAAAGTAACTTGATCACTGTGTCTTGGCTGGTCTTTCTTGCAGGGTAGTGTTGATTTCTGGTCGACAGTCTCCATTTGTCATCTACTCTGCCTTGCCGTACTGTAAGAGAACTCAAAATGTGGCACAGTAAGTTTATCGTATCATTATTATTTTATATTTAATTAACTAACTTTTTTTTGCACTTATCGCATGATCTGTTTGTGCAGTTGCCATGTTTCTTCCACGAATATGATCATTTTTGAGTTTTTTAACAAAATTATGGTTGATTGATCTAATCTGAATTATCTGATGAAATGGTTGAACACGTTTGAATTAATAAAAATTTGTTCATAACATTATGTGACTGTTCCAAGGAACAGCAGTCCGTTGGGGATGCTTTATGAAAGTTGCATAATGCGGAAAACTTTCATCTACTATGTCTGTATTTACATATCGCCATATGGAGGATGGATATTTTTGTTAGTAAAACTACCAGTAACTGTTTTGGTTATGCTACATAAGTGTTGATATGTTGACAGACTTGATCACCCTGATGGAGGACGGTTACGAAGGAGCTCCATCAGTGGGTCAGGCAACATCACAGACAACCTCATGACTCTTGGGCTTCACTCAGTTGCTGACGGCCAGGCACGTTGTCATCGTAACCTTTCTTCTGTAGTGTGTCATTCCACATACAGCTTTTATAATCTCACTTACCTTTCACGTATGTTTGTCCATGTAAATATACATGATAACAGAAATTACATAAAGTTACATTTTATTTTCATAGTGGTCGCACCAGTGGAAAGAAATTCAACAAATGTAAGATTTAATAAGGTTAATGTAACTATGAGAGAGGGAGAGAGAGGGAGGGAGAGAGGGGGGAGAAAGGGAGAGAGGGAGGGAGAGGGAGGGAGGAAGAGATGGAGAGAGAGGGAGAAAGAATGATTTTTAGTTGTTGTTTTTTATCAGTATTTTCTAACCAACTTAGCAAATGCATATTTTGTACCTGTTCACACGCATGCATACACATGCACATACGCACATACTCATACATACACACACTCACAAAAACACAGACACACACACATACACACACACACTCACAAACACACAGAAAAACACGCACACAGACATACGCATACACACAGACACAAACACACTGACACACACAAACAAACACACACAAACGCGCACACGCACGCACGCACCCACACACACACCCACACACATACACCCACACACACACGCACCCACACACAGACACACACCCACACACACTCACACACCGCCTGTGTATTCAATGCTACATGGTGTTTGTTCTTCCATGCAGTACATCTCCTACAGTCAGTTCCTTGTCCCGTCTCGAGGTCGGCAGTTCAGGAAGATGCTCTCCCAGGATGGAGGCAGTCTCCTTCAGCCCATAGCCGAGACAGTGCAGCCTTCTCCAGGTGCCGTCACCATTTACATTTCTACAATCCCAATTGTCTGTACCTGGGGCCGGTTTCATGAAGCGGCTAAGAGCGTTCTTAACACTAAGATGATTGTCTTAGTAAATGACGTGTTTTTTTTTAATATAAGCGAACATAGGAGTTTATGCAAACACGTGATGCTAAGTAATTGCGTAACTTTAAGCCATGTCCCTGGCATCACTGATGTCAACCGATCATACACAGGTCAAGGCAATTGAAGGAGCCATCCAAATGTCATTATTGTCATAAATTAACAAGATTGCCATACAAAGCATAACCCCAAATGATAAATAAACAAAGAATTCATTGATTTACATAGACTCAAATTTTTTCATTTATATGTGACCCACCCTTCTAAGATATTTGCCAATTTTTTTATATAATGACACTGCAAATGTACATAATCATATATTTATCCTCTGTGATAATGGATATTTTCTTATATTTAATCTACATTGTTTCTACAATAATGTTACTACTTGTCCTCTACTTTTTCACAGGTCCACACAAGGTTAATCGTGTCACAAACACTGCCTGTGATGTCTTAACACAAAAATATATTTTGTTAATTAATTTGAACTGTGCGACAGATCCTGTTGAAAGCATAATTGTTTTCCTTGATATATAGGAACTATCATTGTTAAGTTTTTACTGGCTTTGTAAGGCTTCAACTTCAACTGCTAGTAAGGTGTTATTTTTATTATTAACTATGTGATAGTTTGTCTGTTGGACCACTAGATGGTAGTGTGGTCAACATTAAGCAGTCATATGTATCGTAGAGTTTGTGTTGTTTGGGACTGTTGTCTTCTTTGAGTAGATTCTTGCCAAAACTGGATCTCTTTCTTAAGAATGGTTAACTTATGATATTGGTGTGAATGAAGTAATGGTACTATCACGCCGGATGGTGGACATCACAACAGGACTAAACCTAAACACAGCACTGGACAGTTATGTATAAGTTAACCTAGAAAACTACTTGTATGAAATCTATCTCTAGTATTAAATATAAAATAGAGATTATACATAAAGGAGTTAATGAACTAATAAAAAATGTATAGATGTATGTAAGTTATAAAAAGTTCCTGTCCATTTTGTGCAATCTGTATGTTGCTATTGTGGTGTGCTGTGGCGCAGTGCCTAGAGCGTCAGACTCAGTCGAGAGAACCTGGGTTCAAATTCTATGTTGCCATTTTGAACCTTAGGCAAGATTGTTCACTCCAACGTTGTTGCTCTAGTTCACCCAGCAATATGAATGAGTACCAGACTATAGACAATGGTGGACAGTTGTGTACAAATAGTCTTCATGCATTAATTGCAACATGGCTGAATGCTTCCTAGAGAAGTCGAGATCATGTTCAATTGAACAGGTGTGCCAGGGAGTAAAGTGTAAAGCGCTTTGAGCAGTCCTGAGGACTGATACTGCGCTATACATGTAATAACTTAACTTTATGTTCAATTAAGAAATAAATAAAATTTATAATCCTAAGTATTGGAGAAACAAAATTATAGTTCCTTACTGTACCATTGATACCACTAGATCAGTGGCTGCTTCGCTATATTTGGATTTGATATGTGACCCGTACACTGTATAGATCAGGCCGAGTCTGGCGATTTGTAATTTTGCAAAAGCATAATTTATTTATTGAATAATATATCAAATGCCAAAGTGACATGTATGGCAGCAAGTTTGATCAAATAAGTAAATATTGTTCATGTTGTACACACACTTTCTTAAAAAACAGTTAAAAAACGGTAGTTTAATTGTATGCTGCAAGAAGTATTATATTAAAATGACACAGATGATTAATCTGTTCATCAACCTCGCTGCGGCTAGGACGGCTTCCTCGGTATTACATCCGACAAAATAAAATTTTCCAAAGTCGTTCGTGCGGTGCCTCACCGGACCACCAGGGATCCCCTTCTCCGCTACATGGTATTGACTCTGAACGAGGTACATATCTGACATCACAGCATTCATTTCTTTCTATGCTTGTTTTTGTAATTTCTGCATCATTCTGGCAGTGTCTACAAACTGATTCTACTGGATGACTTTCAGTTCTCTCCGTGTGCAGCTCCTACAATTTGTAGTGTACTCATGGGAGTCAAATATGCCTTTCTTAGCATAAAATGCAATTTTAACAACAGCTGTGAACAAACTCTTGCAGTGTTAAATAACTTGTTTCGAATGAAGTTTAGTATCAATTATTATAAAATTATAAAAATATGTTTTACTAAAAGACACCATCACCTAAGTCTGCCTTAACCTATTTTGGCCAGTTTGCAATTCACATATCATATAGTCAGTACAGAAACATAAAATGTATTAAAATTACCTGATGCTGTCTCTAAGCCGAGATTGAGTGATATTACAATGAGGCAGGTTGGGCTAGGTGGTCGATATCTAGGTCTATTTTACTCATACTTCACAAGGTTATCATATCCCGAGTATGGGATTGAAAGTTTCTTCGTCTTTGAAAGTTCTCACCATTGTTTGGCTTTCTCAGTATTTTATCACATCATCTACACTTTCTTTTCTCTCTGTCTCTTCTATCCATAGTTTGCCCTTTCAAAAGTTATAAAATATGTTACAATGTTTTTATTTATCTCGAAAAGTCTGCCATTTTTGATCACATCCTGCAATATATCAGCATGTACAAATTTGTCTTTGCTATTCAATGCTCGTATGGCCATATCTTTTGATGTACTGAGTACAGGGCTGTATTTTGCTTATTCTGGTTTTTGGTATATGATTCTCTGCTCCATATTAATGCTTTAAATGATTATAGAGGCTTTGGTTTTACAGGAGAACAATCATGCAACTGATTTAAATTTCAAGAACATTTATTTTCATACTCTTATAAAACTTGGAGAACGTTTTACCCACTCATTATCATATCAATGTCTCGGTCATTCACAATGTTTCAGTTACAAAAGGTATTCTTTTAAAATGTTGTGTTGTAATGCTCTTTTTGTGATTGGAATAATGCTCCAAATGGCATCAGTCTCTGTTGTTGTGGTGCACCGTGCCTACAAAATGAGCAATAACCAAGGAGCTTACTGGTACACAATTTGGAGTGTTATTCCAATCGCAAGAAGTAAGCTATGTAACATAATATATATTTAAGCATGCATCCTTTGTCCCTAAAATGATGTAGAACATTTGATAGTAGCATTAGAATTAAACAAGATAATTAATTATTAGAAGGCAGTGTACACTAGCCTTTTAAATGACCCTGTCACAAGGTAGTGCTGGCATTCTGACATGTATATAATATGCTTGTTGGCTTACTTAGGCAGTGTTTGTTGAATAATATGATATATGTATGAGAGGTGGAGCTTGTAAATGTCAACACGTATCAATTAAAATCAATCATTTCTGACTCTGAACTCTGAAGGGTATTTAAACTACAAGAACAAATGTATGTTGTAAGTGAGAGAACCTTCAAATGTTTACTTTCTTCACACATGTTTTGTTTATATGTTATATAGACGAGCCTGTCAGAATTCCATGTACATTGTCAAACAGTCATGTAACAGTGCATCATGTTTGTGGCATATCTTTTTACATGCTGTTAATTTTTAAGGAAATTGTTAAATTCATTGTGTTAAACTTTCATTCATCAAATGATCCTTCAGTGGGTATATTTATTAACACTGACACCAGTATGAATTTAATCATTATCAGTATGCTAATCATTGAATCATTTACCAAGTTGGCATGGGTATTATAAACCATGCGTATTGCTATGTTAGTCTAAAAAATGATTGGTTTTATAGTTAGCATGTACACTGGATGATGACTTTATTGCACTGCTACATCTGTGCGTTTATTAACTTTACTGCTGCCAGGATGGTTTTCACAAGGAATCCGGAAAATTCCGTTTTTCCAAAGTCTTTCATGTGGTGCCTCTCCAGTGCACCAGCGGTACCGCTCCTCATCACCAGGTGTCTCCCCTGAACGAGGTACACCGCAAACTAAGCAACATTCGTTTGTTTCTCTGCTTATATTTATAACATTCTCATTGGTCTTGGAGTGATCACAAACTTACTCTGTTAGTGGACATATTATATACATCTATGTTCCAACGAGGTCCGCACCCGAACAAGTTGCCAACAGAGAGCATCACCTAATGTCATGTGCATCCAAAACGGATATTTTCTGCATCAGTTCTGTGTGACGTATATTTTTATTTAAAAAATTACTGCAAAATGAAGTGAAAGCTCGTGAAAATACTGAAACATGCCTGGCACACAATGTTGTATCCCAGAGTGTGGTTATAAATCAGATGTTCATATTACAATGAAATAGTCAAAATGGTGCATTCAGTGACATTGGAATTAATGTTTTCAACATCATGATGGATGCATGTGCTAAGTGTTGCCAACTATTGTTGATAGTTGCATGGTTCCCCATGACATCTGTTTTTCTGATGGTTTAGAATTTGGTCATTACTGCTACACAGAATTTCTACTTGACTGATACTATTTGAGAATCCAATAACCAGTGATTTCTCATTCTGTTTGTACTCTGGATGTTCCATCATGTAATGCCACCAGAATCTTATTCTATTTTATCACATGTGCAGTATGTTGTGATTTCAGTCTGTTACGCTGTTTGAACTAAGTAGTCAACTGCAGTCTCTGTTGTGTTTAGACTTACCGACAAGGATAGTATCTTAAAATAAAATAGCTTTAGAAGTAAAGTAAAATAGTGCAGTTCCACACAAGGTACACACACAGACCATGTCGTCGTTGGTAGTGCTTTGTATTTTTTATTTATGAAAGGCAGCGGGTGCAAGTTACAGCGGTTGAAAACAAAAGTGGTAATGACACGCTGCTCTATAGTAGTGCAAAGTGGTTAGAAGTACAGTAAACATATTACAGTTGAAGTTATAGAAAATATACTTCTTACACACAAGAGCTTACAGGTTTTAATAAGGTGTCAACCATAGCTTTTTATAAACTGATTTATTTATTTATTTTTGCTGTATTGTTATTTGTTATCGTTAATATATACTGAGCTGTTCTTATATTGCATTCTTCAAGTCTTCAGCCAAGTGTCAGGTCTGTAGCTCAGTTACATCTCAATAATATTGCACCTCATTTTCTGGTGTTTGTTCTTGTTCTCTTTATCCGCCACATTATCCAACAAGTTGATTCTTTGCCTTGTCTTGGCTCTTTTCTCAGCATTTCCTTTCAGTTGACTTCTTCTTCCAATACACTTCCTTGGCTTAAGTCCGGCGTAATATAGGCAATTGGTGACTCGTCTCCCTGGACATGGCTTTGAGCTTGCATGTCCAGTTGTTTAATCTGCGTTCTGTCACTCCTATGTTCTGATCTTGGCTTCCACATCTCTGCGCCAGATGTTTCTCAGCCTTTTCCTTTTGCCCTGATGGTTTCATCTGACTGATGTGAGCACTTTCTTCTTGTAGATTGTAACGTTATGTTGAGCTGGCTTACTGATACAATGATAATATGCCTATCCAAGCTTCCTCCTTTCTTATTCAGTTTCCCTTCAGTTACAGGTTTTATCATATATATTGTCCCAGCCAACATGTCCTATTCTATTTTCTATCTTCAGCTGTATGTACAATAACTAATCTGTTTTGTCCTCAAGTGAAACACTTCTTATTCATTTTCCTTCCTTTCCTGCTTATTTAGCTTAAGATGTTTCTGTTTCGCAATGTATTCTAGCTATTGAGTGTCACAAGTGTGGTGAAATCGTAAACAGCTCGTGCACCTACTTCCCAAAACCCTTTCTGTGTTCCAGCTCATAAGCACCTACTTCCCAAAACCCTTTCTGTGGTCCCGGTCATAAGCACCTAATTCCTAAAACTCTTTCTGTGCTCAAATACCTATTCTGACAAGTTTTGCAATATTTATTCTTTCCTGGTGTAACAGTATGTGTCTATCATGAGATTGATAAGAAATCAACTTGAGTAAAGTAACTGAAGTGAATAATGATGTTACTCGACATTGATGCTTTGCGTTCGCTCAACTGCGAACATTGGTGAAAGGCATTAACTGGCAGCTTGACAAAATGTCAGTTGACCAACATATTGCAAATAGATAGCAGTGGTGACATTTTTTATTACATTGACATTTTTCATTATTTATTTATCAACATATTGAACTTGAAAAAAACTTATTCTGGGCTTATTTTACTGTTTTTAACATTGAAATGTCTCATTATTCATTGTGTGATTTGAGTCACTTTGCATTTATAAATATTTGACATTTTAACAAGTACGTCAACATCATAGTTAGCAAAATACAGTGGTCCAATATTAAGTCATGACACAAGACTGGTTTATTAACCAAACATGAAACATGAATGATTTTTTACAATTTGATATGTTCATATTAGGAAGTAATATTTTATATGCTTCACATTCACACAAAAAGTTTGTTGGACCTGATTGCTAGATAAAACATGATATGATAGATCCCCTATTTGCGTACACCAACCATAGGTCCATCCAGCCACATTTTATTTACACAGACCGACAAAATGCACCTCTAAATGTGCGTGTTTATGCATCACACTTTGAATTCTATACTTTCTGAATGCTGCTGCATTGATGACGTACCAAGTTTTTGAGTGTGTACAATTTTAGCTTGCTGCTTGTGTCATTCACACTTATTGCATCGTTGTTGATATGGCAAGGTATTGTCATCATTGTCATTCCATGTGGACTGCATCATAGTTGTCAAAACGAAACGGGTTTCCAGTTCATAAAGTGTTTAGTAAGATTTAAAATTTGGCTTGCTATTGGTTTTGTATTGTCTGTGGTAGTCATTATTGCTGCTGTTGGTTCTATGTGAGAAACCACAAAGCGGTCATTATAATGCAATTAAATGTATAATATTTGCGTTATGGACCATAACTAGGAACAGAAAGTGTCTTTTTTAGAATAGTTTACAGTATAGGGATACTTGCAATAGTTAACAGAAAATTATTTTAAAGAAATATTTAATTACCAGGTTATGCATGAAATGTCATATATTAAAACAGAAATCACTTTAATTTCAGGATTATTGTTTAAATTCTTATTATGAATAGTACTTAATAATTGAGTGTTTACTACTGTAATCCTTGCCTTTTTAACACTACAACTGACATGTATCATGAGCAGTCATTGTTGTGCCAAGAAGTAATTAAGATATCATTGTAATAGTGTAAGGAGTGAAGCACAATGATAATATTAGTCCTACTTTTACTTTCCCAACAGTGCACTGCTATGTCATCCTCAAATTGATGTTTTCTTATCTCATTTATTGGATTAATGAGTACTCAAGAATTTGATGAATCCAGTATGTCACCATATGTCTAAGAGACAGTCAGAATTATGCATGTGACCTCCATCAAGCTTTGACTCAACAACGGTCTTTACATAAGTAATATATGTGTATTATATTACATGGGGGCATGACATCAGACATATAATTTTTTTCTTCTCACATGCAGTTCTTAATTTGAACAACTTTACCTTATGTTTTTGTCATAAAGAAAAATATTTGGGGGCCAGAATGTCAACAAAATGTATGACAGAATGTCAACAATATGTATGACAGAATGTCAACAATATGTATGATAGAATGTCAACGAAATGTATGACAGAATGTCCAAATGCACCACGTGTGTTTGGCATCCATTTTGATGGCTTGACAGACCCTTGTTGCTAGGCAATAAGTCACATGATGGATAGGTGTTCTTAGGTGAATTGTTGAACCGTAATGCTGATAGATGAATGTGTTGCTCAACTTTGGTGCTGCCAGGATGGCTTACAAGACATCGTCCCCGACAAAACCCATTTTTCCGCAGTCTGTTGCGTGAACGTGATGTGTCACCCGTGCGCCTCAGATGCCGTTCGCCTGAACGAGGTAGATGTCTGCTTGGCAGCCATTGTGTTTCCCTCTCTCTCTGCCGCGGCTTGTCTGTGTGTTGCTTGCTCAATGTTCAGTCCTCAAATGCAACCTGAGTCTTGTTGGTATATTTTATTGCATTTATGTTAGTAGATTTTTTTAATTTAAAGCATTTCCACTGCCACAAGTTGCTGATATTTCTTGTTAAATCTCACAGTTACAAGATTAAAACATTAGTTGTACTAACAAATATGCCCATCCTCCAGATGGCGCTACATACACACAGAGGGAGAAGATTTTTCCCCACATTATTTGTAAATGACTACAGATAAATCCCTTAAAATTTGGCACCAATGGTGCAAACCATCCAGGAGAAAAACACACACACTCACTCAGCATGCACACACACACGCACGCATGCTAGCTAAATTATAGTTAGATTAGGAAATTACAAACCTTACTTGTTTCTGAGGACAAATTGTCTACTTCTGTAGTGCCAGAGCCTTAGCTATAGGAATGACTCCCATTAAGAAACTATTAATAAATAATTACTATTAATAAATAATTATCAGTTTCATATGTGGTTCTCCGTCCAAATAATTGTTCTGGGGTGCTGTGGTATTGCATATCATTTATAGCATTAGAAAATCATACACATGTAGATCTATTATTCTTTAAAATTCTGTCATTATTACGATTAAAGTACTATAAAAAGTCTGTATAAGTAGTTTTAAATGTTCTAAAAGTAATGTGGATGTTTCTATAGTTAATCGTGGGTGTTCATGTTCTGCCATAATCCTTTTTGTATCTGCTTCTTGCCATTACACTCATGCAACAAGTCATGACCGGTGTGTCATTAGAAGAACACACTGCACTGTGATCCATGTACTACACTTGTTATGCAGATCATCTGGTATTTCAAGCCACAGCACTATGCACTGCCAGGTTGGCAACAATTGAAGATTTAAAGATGACTAATCAGTTTTATTTGTTTGCCCCTCACATTTAAGATTAATTTTGAAAAAATTACTGAACATTCTTCAGGATAGTTCTTTTTCAGATCAAAAACATTCATTTTTCATATCCAAAGTATATTTTATCTGGTAGAGGCTTTCGTCTAACGCCTTACGTTGACTTCTTCAGTACCAGTGATGCTGGATGACGTCATCATACACGTGAGGCAGTTCGTAATTGCCCTCGTTTCTGTTGATGGGTAGAACACCCATCAACAGTTCTTCCTGATCCAGATGGCACATCAAAGAAGCCATCTGAATCAGGAAGACCAGAACACCCATCAACAAAGACAAGGGCAATTACGAACTGCCTCACGTGTATGATGACGTTAGACGAAAGCCTCTACCAGGTAAAATACACTTTGGATATGAAAAATGAAGTTTTTGATCTGAATTTTGCAAAATGTCAAACCTACTTAGTATGGTAATATCAATTCCAGCTCATTGGCAGACTTATTATATGTTGTTTTTGGTGAACACGTCTTACAAACTACCATCGTCAAATATTAAGTTATTTAGCATTGGCCCTGAATTTCGTTGAAGTGAATCTGTAAGTTTACCCCTGGTGCAAAATCAAAATTTGTGTCACATGATCGGCAACAGGTTATCCTTGCTCTTGCGAAACCACATGTATGACTGGCTGAGGAAGCGGCTTTACCTGGACTCTTTCAATTGCCTTTCTGCAAACAATATACATTGACCTTTTTCTATAGGTACCAACCAAAATATGTAAGCATTACATATGTATGGGTGGCTTGGTCGTCACTGCATATCGCATGGGAAATATAGTGACAGTGGTGCCACCTGACAAATGAAACATGTTAATGTAAATTGATGCTAATAGCAATTTGTTATCGTAAAAATCACAAGTTGTTTTGTGAAGTTGTGAGACCATCCGTAGCACTGTCAGATTTAAGACAATCCATAAGACTTACAAATAAACCATATGATTTGGCACATACTTGCCAGTGCTAAGGTGTATTATGCGTGTGCATGTCACTGCATGCTGGGTCTGCGTCTGTTCTTTTGCGTCATGTCATGAGTCTCATGACTACTATGTACCCTATAGCTCTTACCGCAGGTTGTTAATGAACACATTAAAATGCTTCTGTATTTGCATAGTTTGGCTTGGACGCAAACAACACTTAACTTTTGTAAATAAAATGATCGGGTTATTGCTAGTAGCTCTAATTAATGTTATTATAACATTCATAAAAGATCTGTGTACATTTGTGACCACATTTTCTAACCAAATAAATGCCATACACCTAGTAAGTGCTATATGGTATGTCAGAAACAGGTTCAGTTAATGCATATAGAGGTATGTATTTTTTATTTAAGTATACTGAGCTAATTGTCTAAGCCATAATTAAACCTGTTTGCCAGACTTAAAATATAACAAGACGACAATAACCATGGCATAGGAGACACCACCTACTATACTAGTTTGACTGCCAGCAAATAGGATTATACCTGTATTCTTTCTTGCCGAAATGATATCCAGATTTTGTTTGTCTGAATACATTTTGCACATTGCTTAATGCAGCAACGTTTGCAGGTTGGTAACACCACTTCACTTGCATAGCCACCGTAGTTGTTCCAAATAAATAGATGTTATGCAGTAGTTCATTTTCAGAATATATTTTGACAGAAACTTCCCCATCAAAATACATGAGTATTTTATGTATGTTTGTACTAATAACAAGTATGAATTCAGGATGAATATGTTGCTTCTTAGTGGCCACATTATTTATTAATACACGTTGGTACCGTTTCTATAACATCAACATCATAAATGCTTTATATCGATTTTTATCAAAGATGCAAAGTGAGAAAATAATATGTTTGTGTAGTTGCTCGAAAATGTATTTTAGCAGACTGATGTGTAGCTTAGTTAATTCAATTATTTAAGCTTGTTCTGCTTGTGAACACAATATGTAGATGACTGACATATATTAATTGATAGTATCTAAAATTGGGCAGATTGAAAATAGTGAAGATGTTTTTAATATTGAACAGCGCAGGCTTGGCAGTGGTAGCGCCATCATGCTAAATAGTGTCATATACCTGTATACAGTATCTGTATGTGTTTTGGTATTCTCTATTACCTCATGTATTACAATAAGTGATACCATAATATTATCTTTTTTTATGTGTTTCCCTGGTAATCATATTTAGTGTTGTGTAGTCTAATGTTTATTGAAAAAAATACACCTTTAGTTGGCATAAATTCTTGATGATTTTGCAATATGTAGTTGGTGTAGCAGTAGCCTTGACAGTTTGTGTTACTTTCATTTCTGGCAACAGATTCAGATACCGGAGAATTGGTGTACCACCCAGACCTGCTTGATGATCCGGAGCTGAGATCCGGGAAGCACAGGACACTCATGACATTCCCGTCCTACATGGTACGTGCTGGTGGACTCACGGCTGAGGTCAACTACATGTGGTCATGTACAATGGCTAGTACAAGTACAAATACTTTGAAACAAGAATGTATTAAGTACAATTACAAGTACATTATATTATGTCAAGTACAAGTGATAAAGATCAACAGTAATAATATTCAGGTGCTGATTATTAACTATTTTGAAAAGATATAATCAGGATGCGCATTACACAAGCAAAACAGTACAAATTATTATTCATGCTATCGTCTGTAAGCTGCCATCTGTCAGCAGTGAAGTGTTGATCAGTTGTTCTTTTTTTACTTTGATAACAATGGTGATAGTTTAGTCAAGTAAGTAGTTTAAGTTATTGTTCTTTAAAATATGTGTTCATTGTGAGTAATGAAGAACTGATATATGAACGACATGGCTATTCTGGTTCACCTTGGTTCACCTTTTATATAATTAGGCTGGCCAGTTCATTAGTTTAACAAATAATAAAAATAAGCACCTACCAGCAGTAAGTGTTTTAAATATACAGCAGTTATATATGTAAAGTCTTAAGTACATTTTAAATCAGTATTAAAATGAATAAATATAAAGTGACATGGGTCATGTAGGAAGATGTATTTCAGATTTCGGTATCTTTACGTCTGTTTCTCTACGACACTTAGACATCAGTGATCGACTATGTTCGACCGTCGGACCTGAAGAAAGAACTCAATGAGAAGTTCCGTGAGATGTTTCCCCTTGTCCAGCTCTCCCTCAGCAAGTTGCGCAGTCTCAAGCACGACATGCTCAGGATCGCCAACACCAAGGTCTGTCTCTAATCTCCATTAGCATCTATGCAGAAAATGTAGCAGTCATTTAACAGTACGCATCCAAAATGAGGCCGACTACTATTTTCTATATAGGCAGGAAATATATAGACAAAAAGGGTTGGACTCGCAATAAGCCAAAGGCTTCTTTGTTGAATTGCCATCTAGAGTTAATTCTCTGGGTTGCAATCTTGTTAAATCTTGTTAAATGTACATATGCTATAAAATGTTGCCTTTTAGTCACCATAACACCTAAATGCCAATCATATAATTCAGTAATACATACAAGTACTAATTTCTGTTTGTCTTCAACTCCAGCATTCTTCTTATGCACAGTAATCATTGTCTTTCGATTTTGTTTACATATTTCTTAGACAGGTATCTTCTCTGTGGTGTGGTGTGTCTGACTGAGGTGTTTGTTACAGTGTGGCATTGATCTCTGGACTGTGGCAGAGGCGTATGTGTTCTTTGAGAAGATCATCCTTAAGGTATGGAAAACATCCTAGAAAGAGTGACAATGCTAAATTGTGAGGGTGAACAGTCCAGTCACATTATGTACTATGGAGCATTCAGCATTGCAAGGAGATGGACTTGACAATGGCCAGATGTGCACGTGTGTATGTGCGTGCATGTGTGCATGCATCTCAGAATGCCTACTTTAATCAGTTGTCAGTTTTTACCTGTTCATTTCTGTATAGACATTTAACAGTAGTCCATTGTCCTTTTTTACTACAGTTCTTAAGTCACTCAGTGGTTCTTTACGTAAGTCAAATCTGCACATACATGCCTAAAATGTGTTGTTTTTACTTGTCTAAACATATAATTTACACTTTATAGACATAACTGTACAATGACCACTGTGCATGGTTGCTATGCATGGTATGTCTCTAGATGGGCCCGGTTTCTAGACAAGCGTCAAAACTGACCATTCTGATAGACTACAACACTGCTTGAAGAAGTCATTTGTGTGGCTGCATTCTGTGGGTTATTTCAAGATGTTTTGTTTGTTGCTGTTTCAGAATCTGATCACCAAGTCCAACAGGAAGCTTGTGGCTGGGGCTTGTCTCTTGTTATCGGCGAAACTGAACGACACCAAAGGAGCGGATCTCACTATGCTTCTACAGGTTAGTGTAGTGTTTTGGTCTTTTTTCCACAATTGCTAGTTTCTCCCATGTCTAGTAAATAATTCAAGTTTGGCTGAACACCCATTGAATATATACACACTCATCTGCTAAAGAACTGTACTGACTGTACTATATTTTATTAAACTGTAAACACCACTGAATCTATTTTATAGTGTCAAAATAAATTTAATTTGATGAAGTTCATGGAACTGAAATATGCAATATTCGTTAACTGACTAGTTTGATGTTCCTAGACAGAAGTACGCAACATCCACTGAAATTCATGGAACTGAAATGTGCAATATTCGTTAACTGACTAGTTTGATATTCCTAGACAGAAATATGCATCATCCACTGAAGTTCATGGAACTGAAATGTGCAATATTCGTTAACTGACTAGTTTGATGTTCCTAGACAGAAGTATGCAACATCCACTGAAGTTCATGCAACTGAAATGTGCAATATTCGTTAACTGACTAGTTTGATGTTCCTAGACAGAAGTATGCAACATCCACTGAAGTTCATGCAACTGAAATGTGCAATATTCGTTAACTGACTAGTTTGATGTTCCTAGACAGAAGTTTGCAATGTCCACTGAACTGAATATTATGAAGTTCATACAAATGAAGTATGCAACATTCATACAACTAACAGTATCAGTACATTCACACAGCTGAATGCACAGTATTAACACAATATTCACACAACTGAATTCTGCAGTAGTCACTGATCACTGACTGTTGTAGTTTGCTAATCAGCAGCCCAATGTCTAATATCTCCATAACCCTCATATTGCCTCTATCTGTCAACAGGAGGTAGAGGAGACCTTCAGACTACACCGCAAGGACCTGCTGTCGTTTGAGTGCGGCGTCCTTGTTGCTCTTGAGTTCTCCCTTCACCTGCCAGACAAAGACATCTACACCTACTACCAGCGACTACTCTTCTCTTCCTAGCAGATCCTAGCAATGCAAACACTCCAACTTTACCATGAAACTCCTTTCATGTCAGAAGAAACCAGAGACCTCGGCTACTGTGCAAACCTGCTGTTTGTGTACATGTATGCTGGCAATGTGTTTGACTACATCACAGAGTTGTTGTTTATATGAAGATGGTTGTACTTCATAATGCAAAGGTCTGATCAACTACACCATAAAGCTTCTGTTTATATCCAAGATGACTGTATTTCTTAAGACAAAGATCTGAACCACTACACCACAGGTATTGTTTATATCCAAGATGAATGTACATCATAAGAAAAAGATCTAATCCACTACACCACAGGTATTGTTTATATCCAAGATGAATGTACATCATAAGAAAAAGATCTAATCCACTACACCACAGGTATTGTTTATATCCAAGATGAATGTACATCATAAGAAAAAGATCTAATCCACTACACCACAGGTATTGTTTATATCCAAGATGAATGTACATCATAAAACAAAGATCTGAACCACTACACCACAGGTATTGTTTATATCCAAGATGAATGTACATCATAAGAAAAAGATCTAATCCACTACACCACAGGTATTGTTTATATCCAAGATGAATGTACATCATAAGAAAAAGATCTAATCCACTACACCACAGGTATTGTTTATATCCAAGATGAATGTACGTCATAAGAAAAAGATCTAATCCACTACACCACAGGTATTGTTTATATCCAAGATGATTGTACATCATAAGAAAAAGATCTAATCCACTATACCACAGGTATTGTTTATATCCAAGATGATTGTACATCATAAGAAAAAGATCTAATCCACTACACCATGTGCTTAACTCGGGGGGGATATTTAGTATTTACTGTGTTTAAATATAACGCAGACTTTATTTGTGGCCTGTATTGAAATGAAGCTCATGCTACTTTTTGTCTGTAGCCACCTGATTCGAATGGTACAGGCTGCTTGTAGTTAAATGTAGCAAGTAGGGTTTGTCTACTTATGTTTGTATGCATATCAGAGGAAAGGTACTGTTTGTAACTAAAAGAAATTTATATATTACTTGCTAAATATAAGAAATATTATTCAGTTGGTAATTACTGCTGTCTAAATGTAAGTCGGTGTTTTCTGCTTGTAATTAAAAATACATGTAATTTTGATGGTAATTACTGCTTATATCTCGATATAAATCACTTTGTAGTTTTTAGTTGTAATTAAGAATAATAATTCAGATGGTAATTGCTGCTTGTAGCTAAGTATAAATCAGACTTTGCTTCCTTTGAATAAATGGAATGATGTTGATAAATGACAAGTACACATAAAGCTGATGGTATCTTCTACACTTGTAAGTTGAAACTTCCAGGTAATCATAATTATGATGGCAACTACTGTATCTAAATCTAACTCGTAGAATTATTTTTACCTATAGCTAAATATGTACAGTATCCAGGTGGTATGTGCTGCTTGTGGTTAAATTGAACTTGGTTACTCATGATACTTGATAATTGTAGCTATATGTCTGATGCTACTTTCTACTTGTAGCTAAACATAATTGAATTGGAAACGATTGTGTCTAAATATAGATCACTTGATGATGTCTGTCCTTGGCTATAATGTAGGTGTCACCTACATTTTATGACAATGCATCAATTTACTTTTTTTGAAGGGACCATTTTACGTAACTGTCTTTGCTACCTACTTATTTTATTCGTAAGTGCAACGCCCTGATATTGAGAATGTGGATTTTTGAATTGTTGAAACTCATTTAACATGTTATTTATCTTTAACAAGGAGAGGTGGACAATTGCTCTTTGTAACATGACGTGTATAGAATGAATAAACGAATTAATGCATAGTTGGTGAATTTTCGTAAACGGTTTGCATCTTTGGCGCCAAAACTGTCCGGGAATCACCTACGACCACTCGGAAAAAGTCAATCCTTTTTCGAAATTTTTAGCGGTTTTGTGGTTCGTACCGGACGTTAGACGGACATTAATCGATTGGTCACAACGTTACGCGTATATTTGCGTCGAGGTCCGCCGATCAAATTTTATTTACGACACAGCAAGCGTCATCTACGAATATTTCCGGAAACCGTTCTCTGCGTGTGAAGCGCCATCCAGATTATTTGCATTTTGCTAGTTGTGAATAATGATGACGCCTCCCATGTTTCTCGCTATGGAAAACTCCATTATCAGAGTCAGCTTTGGCTTAAAAACGCATATGGTACACACTTCGTGCTGTGCGTATTAAATGTTTGTGAATTCACAGCAGATTACATATTTAAATATCACTGTGTGAAATATTTTGCTATTCGGCTTTTAGTGTCTACTACGAAAGATACAAAATAGGTTGAACAAAATTGTCCATGTTTCGCACCCACAACATGTGGACTGGAATCATTTTCTTTTGGATTCACCGTTCGGCTCTCTAACTGGTGACACAGTTGTTTGTGTATGTTATATATCAAGTTGACGAACGAGTAGGTTAAGATATATTGCAAATATAGACAGAGACTGTTTGTAGTGGTCTACATTCTGACTTGTTTACACGAACGGTCGAGCCTGAGCTTTTGGTTTACGTAATACTTGTGGGCTTACACGTAGTTAATAGTGCTTCCTCAGTTGGATTACTTCGCTCGTCTCATTTAAAATTCATGTTGTAAACAGCAAGCCTACCTAGGATTACTGTAATGTTAATCTCATGGTAACTCGTTTGTGCACTATTTTGTACAGTGTTTGGTGACATCATCACACAAATTAAGTTAACTTTTTAATGTTAACTCTCAACATTGGAATATTGTCATGACTGCGCGATACGATCATGCACGTGTTTCTGTGCTGATGTTGCATGTTGACATGATGTAATGGTAGTGCTTGCATATAACTGAATAATATACAAACAAAAAACGTCATGATCATATATGTTTATTACGCAGCTATCTAGCTACACGTGGCACTGATCTAACCCTAGCCTAGCCTGGTTCACTCCTCTAAACAACGGCAGCGCCCACTCGACTCAAAATATACCCCCCCCCGCTGGATGAGGCAATTCCAACGTGTTTCACACAATGTTGACCAAACACAAAAGTATGCTCATAATGCCGGACCTTGCCCTATACACTCGTGTACACACGTGTCATGTTACCAATGCTGGTGTAGGGGCCTATACGTGTATCCTACTCGAACTGTCTTCCCATGATGCCTTGAGGGTAGTTTCTGTAATATTATATTGTGCTAACGAACACTCCATTTCGTAATATCGGTGAACGCATCGTCACAGGTTACGTTGCTAAACGGAGTCCACCGTGTAAAATGGCATCGCCTGCCTCGCCTACAATCACGTCACTGACTGTGAGGGATATTCGTTTCCCGACTAGTTTAACTGGTGATGGATCTGACGCCATCGTGAGTATTATAATTACGTCACCTGCCTGTGAATAAATCTAGGCCTAAATGTTACGGGAGAAAAATAGGGCAGTGTCCCGTAACTTGGAAAAAGGTCATTGTTGCAATACTCGTACCAGTGAGTTTATCGCGATAATGAAGATCTCATTTATAACTAGTGCGGTTCTACACTGTTATTCCCTACATCGAATATACTAGCAGGTAGAGATCTGACTGTATCATTGTTTATCTTCAACAAGTAAAGTGTGATTTATGGGATTTGTTTATCTCGGCGGTACTGTCTTGGTTTTTCTGGCAGGTTTCGACTATGGCGGCTTTAGCAAGGGGGTATATAAACAACAGTATTTGCATATTAAACTGAACTGATTTCACAGGATTTCAGCAGTTTAATTTGCATCGTAATTGTATATAGAGACCAGAGGAGTCTATATCGTATGTTTGTTATGTTCCTGTCCCATTCAACTTATGAAGGAATTCACTGGCGGCTTAAATTACCTTAATATATGAACAATAGAGTCTGTATGACGGAATTACATTACGAATTCAAGGACATCGTCGCATATATCTACAGGTGGACGTAGTTCAAGGTTTTATGTTGTTAGTTTGATGTGAAATCGCATTGATCAAGTTTATTTGGGAACATCGGTGTTGCTTTGATATGACGCTTTGACTGTAGACAATGCATAGTGTGACGCAATTCGAGATTGTTATTTGACGTAATAAACTGCATGCATTGAAGGTACAGAGTCCGATTGCATTGATCGTGAGTCCATATATTGTAAGCCTACTAACGGCCCGTGGTTCATCCTGTTTGGGCTGCCAGCAAACCTGCCCAACACGGAACTTGTTTAACGACCTTTGCAACGCTGTCTATCCCGAAAGGTGCTACATACACGCATACACAGAGAACGGTTTCCCAGTGTATTCTAACAGAACGGTTGTTTTGACGTAAATTTTAGTAGTGGTTCGCAACGCTGCGCGTGGTTTCTGCGATTGTTACTAGTTACAAAGGAAGACACGCGTAACATTGATAACAGTCGACCAACATTTGTTAGTCAGGCTAACGTTCGGTATACGAACCCCAAAATCAATAAGAACCAACATTTACCAACGAGGGATTTAGATAATTCAAGGTTTAACCGTCCTTCCGAGGTGTCTAAGCCCAGCTAACAACGACACGTGATTTCACATGTTCAGAAGGTGAATTCACGTGTTCAACTAGTTCAATTCACGTGTTTTCCGTACGTGAATTCACTAGATTCTGTGAAAAAAATTTAAGGTAAAAACACGTGTTTTGACACGTGTTTATCTGGTTCCCCGCATGTGAAATCACGAGTTTCCGTACGTGAAATCACGTGTTTCCGTACATGAATTCACTAGATTCTGTGAACAAATTTTAAGGTAAAAACACGTGTTTCGACACGTGTTTATCTGGTTCCCCGCACGTGAAATTACGAGTTTCCGTACGTGAAATCACGTGTTTCCGTACGTGAATTCACGAGATTCTGTGAACAAATTTTAAGGTGAAAACACGTGTTTCGATACGTGTTTATCTGGTTCCCCGCACGTGAAATTACGAGTTTCCGTACGTGAAATCACGTGTTTCCGTACGTGAATTCGCGAGATTCTGTGAACAAATTTCAAGGTGAAAACACGTGTTTCGACACGTGTTTATCTGGTTCACCGCACGTGAAATCACGAGTTTCCATACGTGTAATCACGTGTTTCCGTAAGTGGATTCTGTGAACAACTTTCCCCAATAATACCTTGTCTTATGCACGTGTTGTAACAGGCTCATTACTCGTGAAATCACGTGTTGGCGTACGTGAGGTCACGAGAATCGGTAAGCATGTTTTTCCGTGAAAACACGTGTCCAAGACACACATTTTAATTAGTTCATAACACGTGAAATCACCTGCCCTGACAAATGGTTAGGAACTATTGAAGATACGTCAAGTCAGTTCGGATCCGTAGACGTCGATTGTAACCTATTGTAAATTACGAAAAATCATCAAGTCGAACACAACTATTTTATTGTAAGGCAATGAGTAGTTAATATCCGCTCTATTTTAGACAGCCATGACTCCATGTGTATTTTCATTTTATTTTCAACGCGAATATCTGTGTGCGCAAGCTAAAATTGTACATTGAAATGAGTTAACGACTTTAGTTTGTCTTCAGCCCGGTCTTTGTACTAAGAACAAATGACATCAAATCCGGGAGTGCCTATTAACAATGTATGTGAAGTTTATGAACACTTATGACACTCTTTCTATCTCAACCATGATTACTTGCTACATGTTTCTGCTAATACAATATGAATAAAGGGGGTATATATATATATATACGTATATATATATATATGTATATATATATATATATATTATTTCAAGAACGGGTCACTATGAATATAGCGCACAAGAAGTTTGATGTTAAGGACCAATTGTTTTGGCAATTGATACAGTGTTAAAACTCACCCATATACAGACTAGTCTGTTAACAGAACGTTGTGGAGCGCTGGAAACAACTAAAATTAGAACATCATGAACAGCTTCGATATCGTATGACGGTTGTTTTGCGACAACATTTGGCCCACGTGTAAACAAATGTTGCGGTACCCTGTCCTATTACTTTTGGTGTAAATAGTTTTGCACGTGAGGTTTTTCTCTAACATTATTGTACTATCCAAAATCAGTCATTATATTATATCACGGTTATTCTCAACTAAGTTATTCTAAACTATGGTTTATCCACATCAGTTAATTTTAACGTGTGCATTTATAAGTTGGACACTGCGTGCCACAGTCGCTAGGAACGCATTATGGGTCGCTGAGCGTAACTCTCTGCAACCGGCACTAATGCACAAATCAAAATTAAATCAATGAATTAATTACCCTAAACTATCACATGCTGTGGCAATGAATGAGGACAGTCACGCGCTGGATAAGCACAGAAAGGAAGACGGTTGTAAACGACACACGTCGGTGCAAACAGTAGCTGATGCAAAAGTGCCAGAGTGCCCGTGTTCCTCTCAACCAGAGCTAGGGAACGCCTTATACGAACGTGAGAAGTGCAGTGGAGGCAGTCATTTAATTAGATTGGCCATGATTTAATCATAAAGACGGTATTGCTCGCGTTCTTAGTGGGTAAATAAATGCTTGCGAATATAATTATGGTCACAGTAATTGGCAGTACCCCAATTAAAATATATAATTTGATCATTTAGGTATCTATATTAATAGAACATTTGAAACGACTTTATTTTATTTTTCTGCATATTTATCAAGTATGTATGAATATGTTCAAGGTATACTATTAGTTATCAACAAACTGTGATGAATGTCGGTACATTTTGCATAGTTATTTAAATGGCAACATAATATTATATATATATATATTACATTACGATTTTAGTTTATTCCAAAACGTTATAAATTATTGTAGGTTTATTGTAAAAACGATATATCTAGGTTTCTTAGTTATTAACCTTGGTTTACGAGAATGTGGTCTGTGTGTAGCGCAACAAATCAAACGTATTGCTTATAATGAAAGGAATACAAATTTTGACAAAACAATACGGTTTTACAATAAAGGGTGGAAACTGAGACACGCACAAAATTGCACATAATCGTGACTAATAAATTATTCGACTGATACCTAATTAGCCCGTATGTCGATTATTGCTGATCTGATGAACTGTTGATCTCCATGCCCATCAAAGTAGCCTCGGCAGCCGCTTAAGTTACGCCTGAATTTACGTGAATACTCTTTCCCCTAGAACCGTACCAGTTTTCACAGTTCCACACGTGAATAAACCCGTGAATTCACGTGATTACTCGTTCCACTACAACCGTACCAATTTCCCCAGGTCCACACGTGAATGGACACGTTAATTCACGTGAATACGCGTTCCGCTAGAACCGTACCAATGTCCCCACTTTCACACGTGAATGAACCCGTCAATTCACGTGATTATTCGTTCCCCTAGAACCGTACCAGTTTCCCCAGTTTCACACGTGAATGAACCCGTGAATTCACGTGATTACTCGTTCCGCTAGAACCGTACCAGTTTCCCCAGTTTCACACGTGAATGAACCCGTGAATTCACGTGATTGCTAGTTCCCCTGGAACCGTACCCGTTTCCCCAGTTTCACACGTGAATGAACCCGTCAATTCACGTGATTGCTCGTTCCCCTGGAACCGTACCAGTATCCCCAGTTTCACATGTGAATGAACCCATGAATTCACGTGATTGCTCGTTTCCCTGGAACCGTACCAGTTTCCCCAGTTTCACACGTGAATTAACCCGTGAATTCACGTGATTACTCGTTCCACTGGAACCGTACCAGTTTCCCCAGTTTCACACGTGAATGAACCCGTGAATTCACGTGATTGCTCGTTCCCCTGGAACCGTACCAGTTTCCCCAGTTTCACACGTGAATTAACCCGTGAATTCACGTGATTACTCGTTCCCCTGAAACCGTACCAGTTTCCCCAGTTTCACACGTGAATTAACCCGTGAATTCACGTGATTACTCGTTCCCTTGGAACCGTACCAGTTTCACACGTGAATTATCTCGTGAATTCACGTGAAGAGCCGTACCGGTGGAGCCGTACCAGTTCTGAACCAGTACGACACGTGTCAAACTGATTCAAAACTCGTGAAATTAGGCAGAACACGTGTATTCACATGAATACACGTGAATGCACGTACTGGTGGAGCAAACACACACACACACGCACACGCACACGCACACGCACACACACACACCCGCACACACACCCGCACACACACCCGCACACACACCCGCACACACACACACACACACACACACACACACACAAAACACACACACAGGTGTTAGATTGGCATAACAAATGAGTGAATGAATGAAATGAAATTTATTAGACCAATAATTACAAATACATATTATAACAGCGTATGTACAATAAGTCAGGAAACTCCCGTTAAGGCATTTAAATGCCGCTGCTACGAGTGCCACTTTAAATAATAATTATATATTAGTACGTTTACTAAGTAATTAACTGGTAATACATGAACATGTCATAGACACAATTATAATTAAAATACGTCCAGTAGCTGTCATATATGTGCACATATATGTGTATAATGAGACATTATGCAAATCACAAAATGCATTAGTTAATTATCTTCCACGTATAATTATAACAGTTAATAATAGTACAAACATTCTGATATCTTTCAATAATGTATCTTGATATAGGTGGAGAATCCATGGATACTGTGTGTGAATATTTTATTAATAATGATATCAGGAGGATTATTGAACATCTTTGCTATGTGAATCTGATGTTTCTTATTGCGAATTCGTCATTTACTCGAGGGGTAAATACATTCGTGTATGCGCTAGAAGCATGCTGATGGCGCTGGGTATTGAATAAGAGTAGGGTGTGATTTAAATAATCAGGCAGCTGTTTGTTGATCAATTTGTAAACCAATTTGACTAGTTGAATTTTATATATGTCATCAAGCTTTAAGATGTAACATCTCTTAAAAATTGGTTCACTATGACCCAGGTAATCACTAGAAGTTATAATTCTAACTGCCCTTTTCTGTAATTTGATAATTTTATTATTTAGGTTACTCTGAGACCCCCAGACCAACACTCCATAATTGAGGTGGCATACGATTAGGGAGTTATAGATTGTTGTCAGGATGTTGATTGATAGGCTGTGTTTGAGACTATTTAACACTCCTATTATTTTGGATATTTTTGAAGTTAGGGCATCAGTATGACTAGCCCAATTTAAGTGTTTGTTAATAGTGATACCGAGAATATTAAAATTATCAACATATTCAATATTTGATTCAGCTATTCGAAGAAGAAGAACCTTTTTTTTGTGGCATATGAAATATCATGGCTTTTGTTTTCTTAATATTTACTGTAAGTTTGTTCACTTTGAGCCAAATATTTATTTTTTCTAATTCACTGTTTAGTCCTTCATTGTAGATATCGTAGTGTCCATTTGGATTTAGTGTAGTGAATAATGTGGTGTCATCTGCAAGCATTATGAACTGAAATGAATCACTAGAGCGGATAATATCATTCATATGTATTATGAACAATAAAGGACCCAATATTGAGCCTTGGGGTCCACCCATTGTTACATCGTCGTCTGACAATTTAGTGTTATTAATCTGAACAACCTGTTTCCTGTTCGATAAGTAGCTTTTGCAAAATTCTAACACTGAATTTGTAAACCCATAAAACTAATTTATATAACAAAATATTATGGTCAAGGGTGTCAAACGCTTTTGACAAATCAAGGTACACATTGATTGGAGTTATACCTTGGTCAAGTTCCTGAGATATTCTGCCAAAGAGTTCAAGTGCAGCTAGGTGAGTGGAGTGTTTTCGCTAAAACAATGTTGTCCATTGTAATATAAATTAAGAGACGAGAAGACATGTGAATTTGATTGAACGTCACTCTTTCAAAGATTTTGGAGATTGATGGTAATATGGAGATTGGACAATATTTATCAACTAATGTCCTGTTGCCTTTTTCATAAAGTGGTATTACTTTTTTGCAATTTTTTGTAGGGGGTCAGGAAAAATGCCAGTTGCTAGTGACTGATTAATTACGATGGTGAGAGGTTTACAAATTCCTTGTTTTATTACTTTTCATAATTTAGTGGAAATGCCATTACCACAACTAGGTTTAGGTTTTAAGCTATCTAATATGTTTGTGATGGTTTCTTCAGAAACAGGTTGGAATGCGAAATTATGTAGTATCGGATTATGTAGATAATCCATGAAATTTGCATTATTTGTATTAGTTATCTCAGCTGCTAGTTTAGGTCCTACATTTGTAAAAAAAAAATTGTTAGCAATGACATTGGTATCATTTATCACTTCATTGTCAATACCAAAATTATCAGGAAATTCAAATTTCTTTGAAGTCTAATTAATAACTTCTTTGATAGTACATCATGTTTGTTTAATGTCATTCTGACATTTTTCAAAAATATTTTGATAATAATATGTTTCTTGGCATTACGAATGAGTTTTTTTTCAGAATTCTTTGGTAAGTGGCTAATTTAGTTTAACAATTTATATAAATCTCGGAATCTGCAGGTGTTTGTTTTAGTTTCATGTATGATTTATCTTTGTAAGCAATTGACCGGATTATACCATTTGTAATCCACTGAGACTTGCTGTGTTTATTCTTATTGAATGTGATCGTACGTACTGGCAAGTGTTTATCTTTTGCCTTGGATATTACTTCATTAAGTATGTTGAGATTGTCAGTTGGATTGGCAAGGTTAGTTGTGTTTAGCATGTAACAAATACCTGCATTATTTATTTCCGTTTTAAATGTATCTATCGATGCTCTATTCCAAGTTTGGATTCTAATTGATTTGGTGGCATTTACACGCTTTGGCTCAAGATAATCTAAAAATATGAAGTATGGTAGGTGATCTGATATCGTGTTTATTAATACACCAGCAGTTGCCTGTGAGAAGCCATGTGATAGCTTACATAGGAAATTATCTACAGACGTACAGTTTCTACTCGAAAGCCTGGTGGGTAGTGTGATTTTTGGGAAAAAACCTTGAGCAACAATAGAATCAAAATATTCACCAAATATTGCATTTTCTTGAATTTGTGGTAAATCATTATTGTAGTCACCAGCAATGATGACTTCACTTTTACATTTCTGAAGATGATCAAGTAAAGAGATAAATTCATTAATATATGTCTGACATGTTTCGTTTTTATGCCCGGGTGGTCTATATATATTTCCTAATTTAACTTTTTTGTCAAGTTGTTTTCCTGTAATTTCAATAAATTGTCCTTCCCATATTTGTGAATTATGATAGATGTGTATTGAATTATAATCATATTTGTTGCATAGGTAAATTGCTAATCCTCCATGCGCGGTACATATTCCTTGCGAAATTCGAGTGTAGCCGTTAATCTTAAGTGTGATGTATCTGAATTATCTGGTAGCCACGTTTCTTGTAAACAAATAGCACTAAATTCATAACCATTATTTTTTAACTCTTGCAATTTAATATTGATCTAATAAAACTTTGCATTAATGCTTTGGCATTTTAAACTTAGGATGTTAAAGATATTTCCTTTATTTAAGAATATGTTATTTAAACTAGGGTCATCATAATACAGCGAGTGTTTAACAATTTCAGGTTCATCATCAGCGTTGACAGTATCCTTGTTTAGACTATTTAATAAATGGCTCAATGAGTTGTGTTCAATACAGTCAACCACTTGTGCTGAAGAGAGAGATAGTTTGATAATTAAACAAATATAATATATTTTATCGGTACTTGAACAACCATAAAGTATCTTAATGAAGTGAGAAGCACCAAAATAGCAACCGTTAATTGAATAGTTACAACCACAGTTGACATGAAAAAGGTATAGTAGCTTAAGTGAAGTAAATTATAAACTATACAGACAAGTAACATTACACGTAGTATAACATACAACAATACACAGCGCACAAACTGACACATTTAACACTTGCAATAACTACTCAAATTATGCACTATAATATAGAAGTGGATAGAAATAAATGAAATGAAAAGCGCCAAAATATGGACCGTTAATTGTATAGTTGGCATCTCCAAACAACGTTACGTTTGATCAAGCTTGCTTGCTGAACACGGAGGTATCACCAAATCAGCGCCATTCATTTGTGTATCAACGTAGAAATTACGAGAATACCTCTTGAACATAGAAAGCAACGTTGGCGGACGGAGTCAGGAAGATATGTTTGCAGGATATGTTACGCTTATTTACTTCATACTAGTTAGTTATATTATTATAATGAAGGCAATCACTGGAGAATCTTCGCGACCCAATCAGAATGGCTATATATGTACAAAAATGTGTCGTACATAACATGTGTGGTCCATCAATCTGTAATCTGGATGTACCTGGCTGTGCACAAGATGTTGACTATTGTATATATGATATGTGCACAGTGGCAATCCCTGTGTTAATCAATTTGATTGCCCAATACCAACCTACCCAATAGTTGGCGTAAATTCAGTACAAACAGAGAAAGGGCTGCATGAACATAACACAGATACACCGGGAATAGGGGGTACTGAGTAGAGTAGTACACGAAACAATAGTGCTTAACGTCAAGTAGGCGAGGCCACTTTTGGTGAAGGGACTTGCACGTTTTCTTTCCTGTTAGCGATGTCCGACAGCTAAGTAGGAGTACTCAGAGCTAGGATTCGCTGCCTGCAGGGTTAAATATATGGAAATTTGAAAACAAAACACGCATGCACACGTCTGCAAGCATATATCTTTTCAAATATTTCCTTAATTATATGGAGCTAACACACGCGCGAACGCACGCACGTACGCACAATCTCTCACGCACACGCGCACACGCACACACGCACGCACGCACGCACACACACACACACACACACACACACACACACACACACACACACACCAGTGTTGTTAACTGACCAAAGAGGCAAGTCATGGTAGTGATGTCTTCACGTTGTTATGCCATGCATGCAGCTAGAGCACAACCTGCTTGAAGTGAAACAATCAAAATAGACACTGGAACGGAGGTAGGGGGATTTGGGAGCTGAGCCCTTCCAATATTTTGGGTGGGGGTTGAAGGTGACGGAAGGGGTAGTGTTGGATATTGTTTTCCCGGTCGAACAGAATAAATTACACAGCAATTGTAAAGCTGTTGGATAGATACCTGGGAAACATTTGGCCCACACCTAAAACAGTTTGCGGAACGCTGGCTTAAATGGTTCTTTATACCAGGTACAAATAGGCCATGGCACATAATGCTGCAGATTTCACATTATTACAAACAGGGAGATTTATACGTGGCATTGTGTCTTCAGCATCGCTCCCCGGACTTTTCCTGTCCCTACGTCACCCTGGCTACGGACACAGCCATTGAGGGGTACGGCTTGACGTTTACATGTGGCAGAGGAACAGAAGTGGGTAGGTATTCGGTCCACTTCAAAATCAATGTAAAAAGACCTACGACGGCTGTTGCTGTTGTTGCTGCTGTTGTGCATTCTTGCCGTTTTAATAATGCAGCCTGACCATTTTAATATTTACTTACGTTATGTACGTTGTTATTTTAAGTATTTATGATGTTGCTAGTTTGTGTGACGAAATGCGAGGAGAAGCAGTGGATATTCAGTATTAGGGCAATTAACAAATTCTTGCTAGATATTATGATCGCCATATTTGATGTTGCAGTTTGCCTCGCCATAAAGAGCTATTCGTATTTGGTTGTGGGTAAAAACCTGAGTGAGATCTTTGAAGATTTCGCCTCCTTCTGGAATGAGATGGCCCAGGAAGCACAGCTGAGATGGGTAATAACGTTAAGTGTACAATGTGACTTTTCAGAATGTAGATTGTTAAGGAATGCCGAAAGAGATAATTACATTATTAAATTGATAAATATATTGTCATCAGTTGTTATTGGCCAATAATATGATTAATAATATATATATATATATATAGTTTTATTTTGGAAACCATGTTGACTAATTGAGGTTAACATTGACACAGCGCAATAAATTGCAATTCCGAGTTATGTATGAATTGTGTTTGTGTTTATTTCTGTAGCTGGGACCCCAGAAAGGAGTTGTTCATTTAGCCGTCGGAGCTATAATGAATGCTATCTGGGATCTGTGGGCCAAAATCGAAGGAAAGGTAATGTATGCCTATTTCTATATAGTTAACATTAAAAATGTAAATACTTTGAACAAAAAGATAACCATGTGTTCATTTCTGAAAATACCACGCAAAATATTAATTTAGCTAATTGATTGACTATGAATTTCAACGTCCATACGTCGAGATTTATAAATTCAGCACGATGTATCTATATTGCACACATCTGGTTAGCATTCTCGTTGATGTTTGTGACACATACATACATGCATGCATGCATGCATACATGCATACATGCATACATGCGTACGTGCGTGCGTGCGTACGTGCGTACTTACATACGTACATACGTACATACATACATACATACATACATACATACATACATTCCTATAACGCTCAAAATTCACAAAACAAACTCAAGTAAAATTCGACTTCCAGATGGAACAGTGGAAAATCATTGTAATATGTTGCGTTTATTTGTTTCAGCCATTGTGGAAATTGCTGGTTGATATGGTAAGATCACAGAACACTTTCAATATTTATTAAAACGTCACTTTATTATATTTAATCAAACGTCAGTTTATTATAAAATCATAAATGTTGTTACAATGGCTTATTGCTTTACGTTGTAATGGGTCAAAATGAAACGGTATTGGCAATAAATAGTTTTCAGTCCGAGGTTTTAAGTTATGAATTGTTAATGAAGAAAAAAGTGTTTTGCAGCATGGTTTCATAACATCATTTGCATGTTGTTTCTGTTAACAGGAGCCTGAGAAGTTGCTCTCTGTAATAGACTTCAGCTACATGTAAGTACAGTTACACAGAGAGCATCGATTTAGATTATCTTTTACCATCTCATTGATATCTGCAAAAGATGTTCCACGTTAATTTATATATTACTGCAAACCAATTTATGCAAGTATTTGTTCAATATCCTAGAAGGTCAAGACACGTAGAAGAACCAAGACTATTATGTCAATATCTATATTAATACGCAAACTTTGGATGTTTGTAAGTGCATCTTCTCCGAGGCAAGGGAGGTCACTCTCCTCTTTCGTTTGCTTCCTTGTACCAGTGGCGATGCATTTCAGAAAAAAAACAATAATAGTTATTTTGAGTTGTTTACGGGACTTAACCTGCTATGTTTTTTTCTAAAAGGCCTTTAATGTTCTTACTGCGTGAATTGAGTGGTGATTAATTCTCCAGATGGCGCCATTGTATACAGGCATGCACATCAAAATACGGTACTCTAATGGTGTGTCCATTGCTACCCTTTGTTTGTGCTCCACGGGTGGGTGTAAGCTGGTATCTATAAAGAGTGGTACTTTATCATAGCCACGTATCTCAGGCATTCCATTTAACACAATAAACCTTTGTTTCATACGTATGAAATTGTCTTTATAGGACAAACGTTGCACACATATGTTTACAATCTTCTTCTTACTAGAATTTATAAGAAGAAGACTGCGCATATAATATACATGAAATGAGAATAATATGTTTTAGAACCGATGCATTGTCTAAGGACGAAGCCTTGGGTGAGTATATACGAGTGTTGTGTAAATCAACACTTTTAATATTTGTAATTACACTCTAAAGACAGCATGCTTGGAAGTGACAATCGGGTAAAGTGTTCCTTGCTAATGACGTGCATGTTAATATATATCAAGATTTCTACATATTATTTTTGTCAACGCAATACTGTTGTAGAACTTGCATTCGTTCGCAATAAATATATTTTAGATTGTTGTATTCTTTAGAGATTCTCAAGAAAGGCCAAGAGGGAAAGAAAGAAAGAGGTATGTATTAATTATTTTGTAACAAAGAAAAACAACAAAATATACAACGGAATGCCCACCAGATGTCAGCCATTTTGTACGCTTGACGGACCGTGTTGCTAGGCAATGGATCACACAAACCTTATTGATAACCGGTACATCAATTATTCGGGAAATTTGGCTGACATTGTTCTTACCAAAAATAATTAGAACTTTAAATTGTGTTGTCTGCAATTTAAGGTTGCGTCATTGCCACGTCTTTAACACGGCAGTGTTCTGTTGCACACGTTGTTATTCCTTTCATAACTAGTAAAAACGTGTATTGCTGTAAAATGCTCCATGTTTTACTACTAAACAAATAGTTGTCTGTAGAGGCTGACGTTCTAGCCAATGGCATCACGGCTTACACAACGTCTGTTGCATGGATGGGTTACAACGACGAGAAGGTCGTCCAGGTATGTTAATAATAATAAATAAATTACTTCTTCCGCGCCAATAACCTCAAAGAATCCGAGATCAGTGTTGCAATAAAACCAAAGGATTAAGCATACTCGTCGCCAACAAATGGATGGACGTGCTAAGAAGCTAGGGAGGGTAGGCGATATTAAAAAAATGAGTTTTCAGGTATTTGTTAAACACTGCCTTTTTCTTCTCCTTCACCCCGTGAGTATGAGGATCACATCATTTGATCTGGTCCGCATCCCCACCACCTGCCCTTTCGTCTTTCAATATCTTCAGTCCATCATGTCATCTTAATTACAGTCTACCACTTCTCCTGCTATAACATCTTCTGTTAGTCCTTGCCCTCTTTATCAAGCTCTTCTCACTCATTCTCACCATGTGTCTCATCTCAGTGTGCTGCTAACTACCTTCATGTTCACGTGTTTCTTGCTTCCCCCATCTTCTTGTATGTTATCGTGTTAACCAATATACACTTATGTTATTGTTAGATGAAGCTGCTACATCGTAGCACTATTGTAAATTGAACAATGATAAAATGGACCATGCCACGTCACTTTGCAATGTGAGACACGGCATTCAAATGGTTGCTATGTACTTCTACAAGGAATCTTATGTTCAGAGATTTTGATTCTACACTAGTCTCAACCCTGATTGACGACTGAAAACAGAAATGTGTTAGATTGCAAACGAACGCGCCGAATCTTCCGACGTGATGGTCTGTTATTTGTATGCCATTTGACACCCGCAAGTCGAAAACAACCTATATGATTTAGGCCTGCCTAAGTTTCTGGAAATACAGAATGGTCACAGAATACAAATGTGTCTGCATCTAATTTAAGATTCGTTACACCATATATATTTTCGACATGTATTTTTTAGCTGTGCAAAGAAGCTCTTGCTGATGGATTCAAGAGGTATGTTTATTGAATCTCCTATATCACCGATACACCTTACACAAATGCTCAGCTACTATAACTATGCTGTGCTGGTGCTGGTGTAACCTTCCTTGATTTGTTATTCTCTCTACTTATTTTATATGTCGTTATTTCGTTCTTATACTCGAGAACAAATGACTATTGGGACTCTTTGTTATTTACGCTACAAACTAAACACACCATATTACAAATAATAGTGCAATTAGTTTAATAATATCGCATGTAGTAAATCACGATAAACAGTATATGCAGAGTAGCGTGACCTAAATGTGCATTTGATTGTGGTAGCTTCAAGGCAAAAGTTGGCGTCAACTTGGAGGACGATATGAGACGATTGGCTCTTATACGGCGAGAGATCGGGGATGACAGTAAGCTGGTACGAATGTCATATATTACTCTAAAATAGCACATGATATAGTGGTTCATGTATGAACCGAATGGAATAATGACTTGATTGGTTGCATTCAAAATCCACATGCAAACTTCCAAATACAATTTTTTTTTATTACCACTGTGTAGTCAATATTCCAAGTTTTTGGAGTAAGCAGTATGAAAACGAAATGCCTTTATATGCCTTTTATGTTGGTATAACTAGAAAGAAATCACATAAAATGTGTTCGTGCACAATACATAATTATAGTCTTGGTTTACACAACTGTAGTCTCTAGAAATCTGTCAAAATGTATAGCTTCGGGAGTACGATATCTTCGCTTGGTGGTCTTTTGTACTGCAATAGACTGTGCACCTATTTACAACAAAGCAGCACTGTGTTGATTCTACCGTAGCTGCGCATGATCTTGTCATGTTTTGAATATATTCAGATGGTTGACGCCAATCAGATCTGGGATGTGAATGAGGCTATTGAATGGATGAAGCCGCTGGCCAAGTTCAACCTCACATGGATTGAAGAGCCAACCTCACCTGACGACATTATTGGTCATGCGAAAATTGCAAAGGTGTTCATATGTTGAATGAACAAACCGGTATCTGCATACCGTTGATATATCTAGGTGTTTCTGCACAGAATAACATCTGATAATTAATGTGTATGAAATTGAAAGGTCCCTCTTAAAGTACTACACCTTAAATGGATCCAATTAATGCACGTTGCTGTCTATTTAATTCTACCTTTTCTTTTGCTTGGGCAGCCCGTATATGCAGAAACAAGTGGTGGGCTACTAAGCTAACACATTGACAAAAACCTAATTGTAGCATGTAACCATCTTCAGAATGTATATCCTGCGATACGTTGGCTTACAGAACAAAACGCGTATGATGTTTCTATACAGCGTATGATATGTCTACATTGGAACGTGTTGCTGTGTCTGTAGGCCCTGAAGCCGCTGGGTGTGGGTGTGGCGACGGGAGAACACTGCCACAACCGCATCATGTTCAAACAGTTCCTGCAGGCGGACGCGCTGCAGTTCTGCCAGATAGACAGCTGTCGACTGGCCGGCCCCAACGAGATCATCTCCGTCCTGCTGATGGCGGCCAAATTCGGAGGTAGGCCTACAGCCGAGCATCAAACTAAATATTCGCCATGATGACATATTTTTGTTAACGTTAGAAGTTAAAAGGTGAAAGTAACTGTAGGGGCCTAAGCATATAAGGGTTAATAAAAATAACCTTTGCAACTACAACCAAGAATTTCATGCCAATAGTTTCTAGAAAAAAACTGCTGAATACACAGCATTTAAATTGCATGCACAGCGCCACTGTGGTAGATAGTCTAACGACACCAAGTCGAGTGTTCTTAGTTTGCCGGTCGCCGAACTGGAAACACTGGTCTAGTTTTCGTCGCCCAGTAACCTACACATTTTGGCCAATCGTTTGTTAACGATTTAAAACATATTTTCTCAGCTGGTTGTGCCACTTTCAGAGATACAATGTGCTGAGAACGACGTAATTATGTGGCAGAGTTCAGCGTCACTTAAATTGTTATATCCGCGCATGCTGTGTGTGCGTGCGTGCGTGCGTGCGTGCGTGCGTGTATATATATACGTCTATATAAAAAGGCAATCATATGTACCAGACACCCCAAACCCATCCAAAATCTTTCCAGCCTACTCGCATTAACAAATTTTAACTGGTCACCGGCCTAGTTGTTAGGAAAACGAAAAAGAAGAAGAAATCGCACACGCACACCCGTGTAACCGACGTAACCAGCAACAGGCAGAGGGCAGATGCTGGGTTGAAATGTCAGCCCGACACATGCAAAACTATCCGATATGTGGGTGCACAAACAAACAGAGAACGAAATGTTTTATAATAGAGAAGATATGTCGTATTTTTAGTTATCCAATATAACGTTTGATATTCACGTTTTTATAATAATTATACTAATGACATGCAACGAGAAACTATTTGTCGTCGTCTTTTTTGTGTTTAACCGAACATGTCATTTCATTGCTTGCAGTGCCCGTTTGTCCCCACACTGGAGGAGTGGGACTCTGTGAGATGACCCAGCACATGGCAATATTCGACTACATATGTGTATCCAAGACCAGAGAAGACAGGTAAATTGCGTAAATTCACACTCGCTCTCGCTCAAGCCACATGTATCTGTTGACTATCACAATTCTTCACAAGACATTTCTCTCCCCGTGGTCTTTTTAGCTCCCCGGTTCCAGCATCACGTCTTCCTTCAGCGAGTCAGTAAAGGTAAAAGCCGATCAGCCCCACTGTTCTTCCGTGCGCTTGTTGCCTCAGTGTGGTCTTGGTTGCTTCATCTTCGTGTTCACAGCAATGCCCAGCAAATCTCAGCTTTTTTTATGGTCTTTTGCATAAATATTGAATATGTAATATATTGCATCAATTTAAAGCAATTATAATTTGACAAGTAGCAACATTAATAATATAATAGTTGTACTAAAGAATGTTTTTTCGAACATTCGCTATACATTATTATAATTATGATATATGCTGTTATCTGCTTGCTGGTTGTTAGAACAGTACCTAACTAAACATTGGGGTTTATTATCAACACAAGTGCTTATGTTGTTCATTGTTGGTACAAATCGGTGTCACGGCCGGCTTAAACTGCTTTTGTTTTTGGCATAATCCACAAATTAACAGTTGCACTTATGTTTCTTGTTTGCTTGCAGAATATTGGAATACATTGATCACCTCCATCAACATTTCGTCCACCCGGTGATTGTGAAGGGAGGCAGTTATCTAGCACCAACCGTTAGTATCACAATATTACCTTGGGTTTACAGTTGTTGCCAGTGAATGTAATTCGGAAGGGTACGTCACTAGCCTATATTACGGTTGGACCCGTGTCCCGGCGCGATGCTACTATATCAGTTAAATTACTACTGCGTAAGTCAAATGCAGCTGCATTATGAGGTGTTTTATATGTACATTATAGAAACAGGAGAGATAGGTACAATGGAAACATTCTGTCGATGGATCTCGAAAGGGCAGTGATGAGATTATGAAACGATAGCAGAAAATCGTGATCGGTGGAGGCTGTTCGTTGGCCCCTACTCCACAGATGATCAGTGGGGAAGTAGCATACCATAATATGAAAAGGAATATTGCACCGGTCAGATTCGAGGTATCGATCCGCCCTACTGGCGTGCATGATGAAATCGGGGCTACACACATGTTCCACTTGTGGCATATCGTCATCTCGTCCTCTTCCAGAAACCCGGTTACTGCACGGAGATGAAGGCGGACTCTCTCGATGAGTACGAGTATCCTTGCGGCAGTCGATGGCAGAAACTCTTTGCCGACGGCTTATTCAAGTGAAACGGAGAGACTTCTCGACCGGCTGAACGCGAACGTGGTTTCGTTCGTTCCTTGACCTCTTTGTTGCAAGGAAAATTGAAACAGTTACGTATCATTAAATGTTATCAAAAACAGCCAATAAAATATGCATCTCAAATACACCGACTTCGATACCATATAATGGTAGTGCTAAATATATATTGTCAGATTAATGTTACCTGGCGCTCGTCTTCAATTACATAAAATAACGTTCAACAAATGGGCGCGTAGTAGAATACGTTGCAGCTGCACAGCATGTTGCAAATCATGAGATGGCACACTAACGTACGTCAGATTGCAGTCTGCTTCTGGGGTGGAACCTACGTCGTACGTTGAACATCGCACCAGCGACAATCAGTGTCACGTGATTCTGTTCTCGAACCCGCTGTACAATTAAGTTACATAAGTCGAGAGAAGATATTTTGTAAAGCTTGCATCTCGTCCGATGATTGGAACTTCACGCATTGGATCTTCACGCATCGACCCTCGTTACCCCGATTATCGCCTTGTTGTTTTGGTGTTGTCTGCTTAGCCGTGTTCCCGCGATTCCCCTTTACGCGTTCGACGACGACCGGCTCCAACTCCAGCGGTTGTTCCATCACCCGCTTTAGTGAACGGGCTATTCTGTCGGCCAAGCCGCGTAGAAATTTCCCGCTGCTGGACATCGTAGGCGCGGCTCGGTGACGTCACAATCGGACGCGTTGCGTCCTAGGTGGCGCCATAACGTTAATCTTTTCGAACGTCTTACGCAACAACATTGCAACTGGTTGGGGCAAAAAAATAGGTGGGTAAAGTATTGAACACACTTTAAATCTAACGGGCAGCCTAGCGTCTCATGTGATCGCTCAAAGGTATTCTTCTTATTTAAGTTAGTTGAAATACTGGCGCACCATTTTGTGCTAGTTATAAACTGTTAGACAGTGGCAGTATTACAGGCGAACATGCCGACTGTTTAGGAAATTATACCATTCCAGTAAGATGTCAACTGGTTGGTGGAAAGGTTCGTTGTTGTAGGACTAATTAAGCTTTGGACCTTATGTCTGGTTCTGTACGAGTGTTATTTGGTTGTTTTCGCATCTAAATAAACAGCTCGTCAGTGCTGCAACAAAGTGTTTGCGCATTTCAGAAAATATTTACATTGTTTATTCTCTGTCTCAAGGAGTACCACCTATATAATGTATTTATATTTACATTGTTTATTCTCTGTCTCAAGGAGTACCCACCTATGTAATGTATTAAATATGCTAACTTTAGATCATTGTAAATGCATCTCTCTCGAGGCGCCTATCTCCACTCGCCTCATTCCCTGTTTATTCAGCCTCTCATCTACCGATTGGCGATGTGTTTCAGAACACAACGAATTGCGTAGAGTTGTTTACTTATAATTTTTCTTATACGCACGCTATTCTAGACGGCCATTCTCCTGCCTGAGAGTATTGAATGGTGAACCACTCTCCTCCAGAGTGCGTCACAGTGGAAACAAGTTATAAACTATCAAAATACTATAATGTTAATAACGGTTGCCCTTGGTTTTTCTTGGTTTTCTCCATGGGGTGTGTAAGTTTATAACCTAATATTAACAACAACGACAACGACAATAACATGTATGCTAATCTGTGTATCGTGTAATATAACGACGCCTCCAGAATATCGACGAATGCCACCAAATACCAGAGTGATGTAGAATGATAACGACATTGGATATTTCAAGACGGGAATCGAGCAAGTGAAAGCTGTAAGAAAGCTTGGAATTGAATTGGAATTGAATTGATCTACAAAATGAATGACTTTGAATTGAATTTGAATTGAATAAAACCAAAACAGATTGAATTGGAATTGAACTGGAATTGAATCCCGCAAAGTAAGATGAATTCAATGAGTTGATCGAAACGGAAAATAAATTTACGACATTTTTCTATATACAAATTGCCACGTATACACTATTAAATATATGTGCAGTTGTATCATTTTCGGATGTGTCTTTTTGGTCAAAGATCAAAATTAAACAACCAACAGCAAAACTACCAGTATTTATATATGCATGAAAGGATTTATCACCATACAAAATATGGGCTGGAATTTTTTGTGTAGCAATTATCTGCTCTCTCAATCCCTATGTGCCCCAGTTTTACTTGAATATTAGAACAGAGCTGTTAAGTGCTAATTTGAATCACAACTAATTGACACCAGAGACAAAAACCACTGTTTGTTGAGGGAGTGAATTACCATTTGCAGAGTTCAGCATCCCTTTTGTTCTTTAGCCAGGCTGCAAGGTGGTACCTTGCTATACTGGTGCAGGTTGCAAAACTTAAAGTCACAACAAAACAGCAAATGTTGCAGATTTGAATTATAATTGAATTGGAGTTGAATTTATCCTTTTTGTGAGGACATTGAATTGAATTGAAATGAACTCTGCCAATGCGGGTCCCAAGCCCGGATATGAAAAGAGGAGGGTTGGGCAAAGGGCTAACAACCCTTTCCCGTAAAAATAGATTGTTACGAAAACATCAACCAAAGGAACTCTACTGAACTTGGGAAAGGGAGGTCCTCCCGTGGAGAGTATGACGCTATGCAGTGAAAGCCGAAAGGAACCTACATCGCCGATGCTCTTTTTATCTTCCAAGAAAATTTCAAAAATTGGAACGTGGAACGTGAGAACCATGTACGAAGCAAACAAAGCAGCCCAAATAGCAAGGGAACGACGTGCCTACAACATCACAATATTGGGACTATGCGAAACAAGGTGGACATAGTCGGGACAAGTCAGACTGAACACAGGAGAAACGATACTTTACTCGGGGCAAAAATGAGAAGACGCCCATCACACAGAAGGAGTGGCATTCATGCTGTCACAGGAGGCACAGAGCGACCTCATCAGTTGGGAGGCAGCGGAACCAAGGATTATATATGCCGCATTCAAATCAAAGAAGAAAAAGATCAAGATAACATCATACAGTGCTATGCACCAACAAATGACAAGGATGAAGAAACAAAGGAGGACTTCTACAACAGACTGCAAGCATTGCTCGACAAACCGAAGGACAATGACATGACGATACTCATGAGAGACTTCAATGCCAAGATGGATCAACCAACAGCGGGTATGAAGAAGTCATGGGCAGACATGAACTGGGTACAATTAATGAAAATGGCGAGATGTTGGCAGACTTCTGCGCATTGAACAATATTATGATCATTGGCGGTAGCGTATTCCCGCACAGCAGAATTCACAAAGCTACATGAATATCGCTAGACCACCGAACAAAAAAACAAATCGACCACATCTTTATAGAAAGAAAGTTCAGAAGATCACTGCAAGACGTGCGAGTACGTAGAGAAGCAAACGCAGCCTTAGACCACCATCGATCTAGTGCTGGCCAGACTGAAGCTGAAGACGAGAGACGTAGAGAGGAGCACCAGAACAAGATACAATGTGGACTTCCTAAAGGACTCCGAATCATAGTTGAACTATCAATGGAATGGGACTCATCCCTGTGCATAAACTTTGTAGACTATGGGAAGGCATTTGATAGCATCGACAGGGAGACGCTATGGAAGTTCCTGCGACACTGCGGTATGCCAGAGAAATGTACTTCTCTGATACAAAGTAACTATGAAGGCGTGGCATATAAGGTCATTCATGCAGGACTACTCACAGATTCATTTATGGTAAAGACATGAGTCAGGCAAGGTGGCCTTATGTCACCATTCCTCTTTCTGCTTGCCATAGATTGGATTATGAAAAAGACAATAGAACACAGAAGAAATGGTATCCAATGGACATCTTGGAGCTTGTTGGAGGACCTGGACTTTGCAGATGACCTCGCTCTCCTGCCCCACAGTCACCAATAGATGCGCGGGAAAACAGAGCTTTCTTCTAAACACAGTGGCAACACAGATAGGACTCAATATCAACAGAAGCAAGACAGAGATCATGAAAGCAAACACGAAGTGTAACTGTCCAGTCATATTGGGAGGGGAACCACTGGAAGAAACCGACTCCTTCACATACTTGGGAAGCGAAATCAACAAGAGTGGAGGAACAGAAGAAGACGTTAAAGCAAGGACACAAAAAGCAAGAGTGGCATTTCTCATTTTTGAGAAACATTTGGAAGACAAAACAAATCACAGGTATCACCAAATTGAGGATATTCAACTCAATTGTCAAGCCAGTGCTACTCTACGGCTCGGATACACGGCGAATTACACAGAATAAACAAAAAAGATTACAGACTTTCACCAAAAAATGCCTGCGCAGAATCATATACCTAAAGTGATCAGACAAGGTACCCAGAATTACACTATGGGAATGGACCAAACAACTACCAATAGAAAACGAAATAAAGAAGATAAAATGGAGGTGGTTAGGAAATACACTGAGGAAACCTGCAACAAACATCACACGACGAGCAATTACATGGAAGCCCCCAGGGAAGAGAAAAAGGCCGAGAAACACCTGGCAGCGAGACACGGAAAGCGAAAGAAAGCAGATGGGAAAAATCTGGAAAGAAATTGAAAAAATGGCATCAAACCGACAACAGTGGAGGCCTATGCTCCCAGCGAGCAATCATGCCTAAGAAAGTATGTAAGTAAGTAAGTAAATACACATCAGTTGGAATTGAATTGGAATTGATAACAATGAATTGAACCCTGGTCTGCTAGGTAGGAGGCAGCTGGTTAGTAGTTATGCCGAGTCACCGGAAGTCGTCTGCTATTTGACAGAAGATAAAAACTAGGTTTAATTATTTATTATTATTTTGTTTGTGCTTGACTTTGTAAAGCACCATTGATCTTACTTAACAGTAGGTTAGAAACCTCAATATATATGCTGCGGCCCGACCGCGTTTGAAGCGTGTCGCTGCGTAAGTTTATTAGACCTACAGACTCGGGAGATGGTTTCCCGGAGTATTCGTATAAGATACTCAGAGTGCATAACCTATTGTAACAAAAATGCCCATCCTCCGGAATGCGCCAGATACACAGCTGCAGAAGACGGTTCATTGGCGTTTGTCTTGACATAAATTTGAGCATTTTTTCATAACGGAAGTTACATAAAACGTCCACATCTGATCGGTGCACCATTTATGGCCCCATCTGATCGGTGCACCATTTACGTCCCCAATTGATCGATGCACCATTTACGTCCCCAAGTGATCGGTGGACCGTTTACGTCCCCAACTGATCGGGTCACCATTTACGTCCCCAACTGATCGGTGGACCATTTACGTCCCCAACTGATCGGTGCACCATTTACGTCCCCAACTGATCGGTGCTCTATTTACGTTCCCAAGTGATCGATGGATCATTTACGCCCCCATCTGATCGGTGGACCATTTACGTCCCCAACTGATCGGTGCACCATTTACGTCCCCAACTGATCGGTGCTCTATTTACGTCCCCAAGTGATCGATGGATCATTTACGCCCCCATCTGATCGGTGGACCATTTACGTCCCCAACTGATCGGTGCACCATTTACGTCCCCAACTGATCGGTGGACCGTTTACGTCCCCAACTGATCGGTGGACCGTTTACGCCCCCATCTGATCGGTGGACCATTTACGTCCCCAACTGATCGGTGGACCGTTTACGTCCCCAACTGATCGATGAACCAGCAGCTCGGAACAATCGCAGAAAACGCGCAAATCCATTAACGTCCCTTCCACACGCACGCACGTACGCACGCACGCACCCACTCACTCATACTCACATACACACACGAATTGTATTCTGACCCTGTTTGTAGAGTACTTTCTGACGCTGTACTGTTACGTAAATAATCGATCTTAATTGACTATTTCTCAAACAGTTTGAATTCTGTATCGACTTCACGAAGTTCAGATTTATTGCTTCAGCACGCCGAAATGGCGATGTCAACTGCGTGCACTGTGACTTTGTTGGGTTTCTGTTGCGAGTCAATTAAACGCAATCCATTACATTTCAATGGCACCCGCACTGATCTTTTGACGCCATAACCAGCCATGTGTGACGGTGCTTGTTCTCCTCGTACTCGGTCGTCCGAGTCGGCGCCGTGGCAGCGTTGTTCCAGGCGCACAACGACTGCATAACGCAGCCATAATGCATAATTCATACGATTCGGTTCAACGATGAACGCCGAGTATATTCAGTTGTTCATTTATTCATTACAACAACGGTTGGCGGTGCAAACGGGAGACCGCGAAATAGGCATATATGGAAGATCGACCCGAATGGAAGCATAGCGTGGTTGTTACGCCAATCCGGTGCATTTCCGTAGAGCACTCTGGATGTATACATGTCTAGAATGTAGTTAATATGGTATATACGTGGTTACATTCACTGACCAGCTAAGCTGTTTGACAACACTGTTCCAACGGGACGGTTTGGACATGTGCCGTTTATTCATTCGTTGAACCAGGTTGACAAGGCAAAAATGTTGGTAAGTGGAATTGTATTTACGATAACTCAGGTTTCGTTCGTAGTTCTCTGGAAATCATACGGAATGGATTAATTTGGCAAATGTGCGACTCCTACTAATACAGGCAGCAATAAGACACGATTTCTGTGCGCTGCTCGCGTTCAGTGAAAACTACAATTTGTTTATTTTGTTTCAGATATTTCAAGCAACGAACGATATGCACTTAGCCGATGTCCGAGTAAGTATTTGTTCTCTGCATGAACTGTCGCACGTTGTTATTGACACGCTGTGTTCACACTAGCGATTTCTACCGATGTGGTGGTCCTTAAATAGTCTATGTCTTATTCGGATTGATAATTAATAACTACGGTTAGTGTCGATAAGAACCACCACGATCAAATCTATTACATGTATTTTTATGTCCATGTTATTTAATAGTATTGCAATAACACCTACGCCATATACCTGTATCATGTAGACCTTATTGCTATATGTAAAACAAAACACGTACACCAATTCGTCACACTTTATATTTAATACACTGGTCTCGACGAAGAGTTCATTATACGTATTCCTCGTACACGGTAAAATTTGAATGGGCTGCAGTAGGTCAATAGCTTTGTAAAGGAACTTAGCGAACTGTGTCTCGGTGAACTGATCGCTCATAAACGCGCTCTCGGTCAGCAGTGAGATACAACGTTGTCCAGTCGTCTGTCCGATTACCTGGACTGCCGCACAAACAGCTTAACTGTAGTGGCACATTTATTGCATGTCATATGCTCTGCATTTGCACTCCAAATACCAAACACAGAAGTTATTATTATGTAAGTGGATTTACTGGTTGAACTTTTGTGGATCCGCCGAAGGTTACATATTTACCCCATCGAGGGATACATATTTGTATACCTGGTTGTTTGGACTACTGTTTAACCATACCATACGAATCACATGCATTTTAAATTACCTGTCCAAATACCCGGCGCTGAACGTAGTAAGTTGTACCAATTGTGTTATGAAGTGGCCGATTAAATCAAACATATAGGTGGCCTAAGGCTTCTTTGCCACGATGTGTACACATACCACCGCGTATTGTTTAAAGCGCCATGCAGTTCGTTTATTTAAATCACATAGGCATACCTAATTGTAACCATAACGGTTTCAAAGCTAGGTAAGTCCTCGTATTACTTCATTTCCCTGCCAGATAATCAAATTTTAGGTCGCCTTATAAGCAGGGTCGACTTCGGGGGTAATTGTTGAACGTGATTTGGCTATCAATCTGTGTGGCGTGTGTTACCATATTGTGTTAACGAGGACTTCTTATGCCATCGAGGACACGACACGTGTCGATTTATGTTACAACAGTCAATTTTCTGTAGCATAATATTCTCATATTGCTCGCCTGTCGTGTAGTATACATAATTGTTCCGCATCATCAATCATTCTCGATCTACACAAATCCACACGGACGATGCATTAGATGCTGCTAAAAACTGCTCCCAATAGCAATGCCGTGAGTGGCTCGTCTACGGAGATACCAGTTTGATCCGGACTCTTTATTGGCACACTGGGTGCATTCTGATGAACAAGTGTACGAAGTAGATTTGAAATTGAAGATGATTGATATTTCAATGATGCGGTTGTAAATTCTCCTTACCTAAGACGGGTCCAACTTAATTAATAAACTATTTTTGCACAAGTCATCTGTTGTGTGCAACATTTTTGAATAATCACTTGCACGCAATGACCGCGTCATGTCACTTACTGAGACGGCGTCCGACGCACGAGGCAGTCAACGCTCTCCAATTGGATCGGTCAGCAGTCAGCATTTTGACGTCCTTCCAGCTCCTGTCCACTCGCTGGATGGTCTGGTGCCAGTTAAAATGTCAACAACATTTATTTCGTCATAATCGCAGATGGTCTTGTCAATCAGCCCAAACCAACATACGGATTCGGGATGTGCATACATATATAATTACTGTCGTGGGTTATCTGGTAGAATATTGCATGCACCGTCGTACATGTACCCTCACAGCTAATGCAGTTGTTTCAAAGAACGTATGGCCTAATACCTTTATGTTGTTTACTGTGCTGTCAGTAGTTCTGGTCAAGTTCCACCCAGCCAACGTTTCATTACATAAAATTATATGAAGTTACATATATATGAAGTGAGTCAACAATGTTGCAGGGGCGACAGCAGACATCGCGAAAGTCGTCGCGGCAACGACTCGACAACCTGCCGATGGATGTGGGCATAGAGCGGGTGCGCGGAGATATGCTCGATAGACGGCGAGCGCGCATCGAGCAGCTGGAGTACATAGGGATGGACATGCGGAGCGAGAGCGGGGCGCAGTCGCGGGCCAACAAAGCCATCTTTGAAGAGACGCTCTCTACCGGTGGGCAGGAGGCCGTCGTACGTGCCGTCTTGCGGAAATGCCTGCCGACGTCGGCCAGACTCACGGGCCCGACCTTCTACGGCAGTCCGTTGTACAATAAGCGAACTCGACTGATGGCATCGATCCGGGCGAGGCCGAGCGGTTGGCCGCCGGTGCCGATATTCCGCGGTCGGCCCATCGCGTTTGGCGTTGACCAGTCAAAGTCGCCACTTGACGTTCCCCCGGTCACCTACGCCATGCCGCACACGGTCAGGGTTCCGCTGCCCGTCCGGCGGAATCAGTCGCTCAGGCCCATCTGCAGCAAGTACCAAGTGGCGATACCTGCCGACGACGTCGAACATGCATCGGATATCATTCAAACGGAGAGTCCCTCGCTAATATCCTCTCAGATGAGCCGCGACGAGACCGTGCTGTCCAACGCCACCATTGTGGGCGCCGACGAGGACGCCGCTGTGCCGGTAGAGACGGACCCCGCTGCATCGGTGCTCACGGCCAAGGTAGACACGGTGCCATCAGATGTTGGCAACAAGCGCTCCTTCTTCTCAGAGAAGTCGCCGCGGGGACGTAGCACCGCTAAAGGAAAGGACGCGATGCGGCAAAAGGATTCGATGGCAAAAGACATCGTTTCGACGACGACGATGAAAGAATCGATTATCACAGCATCGTAAGTTTCTTGGCGCCTGTATAAGTGCTGCTGAGTTATAAGAGTTAATGACATATGCTGTAACTGTGGCAGGAGGGAAATATTAGGTACATTCATAGAACATACTGGCAGCAACATAGTCATAATGTAGGATGTTGAAATAACAACACATCAACTTTGAATAATATCGCTGCAACGTCAGACTGATGAGATGCTTAAACAAGTAAAGATATGTTCTTATATATAGCGCGGTATTCTTTTCTTGGAACTGTTAAACGCGCTTCACTCCCTGGCAGACCTGTTCAATCGAACACCCTGTCCATTTCTGTTATTCAACCACGCTGTACAGCTACTGTGCGAAGGCTATTTAAATATGCATTTAATTTGTCACGTAGGTCTAAGCCTGTGCCCCGATGTAAAATTCATCAAAATACATAAACTTTTACCGTCTTCGATACGATACAAACATTACGGATTAATTGCTCTCAAAGGGTTACCGCCAGCACCAAGTTGAGGTCTGGGTTACATTTGTAGAGCGCTAAACAACAGCCTACGACACATGATCGATCTCGTTATGATTAGTATGAGAGATTATGGGAATAAGTATCGCTACGGTTGATTTGGTTTGATGTGGTTGAGCTACTGATGTATGGTTTGTCTTCATAGATGACTGTGTCACTGTGTCACTGTGTCCATTAAGTTTAAATAATCATCGCTGTCGAGTCAATACGATGAAAGCCAATGTTCTTGTTTTAGAACTAAGAAGTTAGTGTAGATTAATAGTATGGCCCTTCAGCTATCAACTGTTTCGCACTCGGTTCATCCACCCAATATATTCTGAGGAAATCTGGCGCAGATGATTCACGGTTTTATCGTTACGATGCAACTGCCACCGCACGATGAATGAAACCCATTCCATTTTAGGTCGAAAGCGGACAATGTCGAAGATGCTACTGGACAGAAGGCGGACGAAGAGGAAGCGCCAGTATTCGTGCACTGGGTCGACACGGTGACAGTATCGAGTGTGGAGAGCGAACACGGCGACGTGGAGGCGGGTTCAGTCGTGCAGGACACCGGTGCCGAGTCGGAGAAAGGCTCCAAGCAGCCGTCCGTCGACGTGCCCGATAGGGTGCTGGGGGAGGAGCCGCAGGCGAGCCGCGGCGGCGGCGTTGACAAGCAGCAAGAGGCGGACGACCATGTGGTAGCAGAGGCGGGCAGCTCGCCCGACAAAGATAGTGACCGGCGGGACGATAGCGAGTGCAGGGCATCGGGTGATCATATCGACTTGATGCTGCCGGACTTCGTGTGTCCGAGCTCCACGCAGAAGTCGAAAGAGGTGCTCGTGAAGGAGTGGCTCTCCCGATGTAACATGTCATACGCCAAGAGGTCGCTTCCGCTTTTGTGAGCAGCCGCCGCTGACACACAATGTGGCGAAGTACTGGCGAACCTTCGGCCGAGTTACCACTCCACCACAATACATGTTAAAACAATCAACGTTTACACCGCTACTGACCACAATACATGTTAAAACAATCAACGTTTACACCGCTACTGACCACAATACTCGTTAAAACAATCAACGTTTGCACCGCTACTGACCACAATACTCGTTAAAACAATCAACGTTTACACCGCTACTGACCACAATACTCGTTAAAACAATCAACGTTTACACCGCTAGTGACCTCAATACTCGTTAAAACAATCAACGTTTACACCGCTACTGATCACAATACTCGTTAAAACAATCAACGTTTACACCGCTAGTGACCACAATACTCGTTAAAACAATCAACGTATGCACCGCTACTGACCACAATACTCGTTAAAACAATCAACGTTTACACCGCTACTGACCACAATACTCGTTAAAACAATCAACGTTTACACCGCTACTGATCACAATACTCGTTAAAACAATCAACGTTTACACCACTACTGACCACAATACTCGTTAAAACAATCAACGTTTGCACCGCTACTGACCACAATACTCGTTAAAACAATCAACGTTTACACCGCTACTGACCACAATACTCGTTAAAACAATCAACGTTTACACCGCTAGTGACCACAATACTCGTTAAAACAATCAACTTTTACACCGCTACTGACTACAATACTCGTTAAAACAATCAACGTTTACACCGCTAGTGACCACAATACTCGTTAAAACAATCAACGTTTACACCGCTACTGACCACAATACTCGTTAAAACGATCAACGTCTTTGGATGTGTCTTTGAATGCGCACATTAAAATAAGCGACACTTGTCTAGAATCTTGGCCCACTTCATTTTCACCATTATAAAGACGCAACAATGCAGGGCTGCAACAATGCACATTGGTTATTGAAACATGTATTTGTGGACCATGTTTAAACCTGTTCTTTAATATTATTACATTACTATTTATTTATACACAATGAAGCATTTGAGATGGGCCTGGATTTTATACATGTGCAAAAATACTGTACTTATAAACTACATTACACACGTTAACACGGTAAACAGTTGTGTATGTAGAGTTGCATAGACTCGTGACTATCTAACACAAGGTTAAGATTGTTACACGTTAAAACAACCAGTCTTTGAATACATGTTCGGTTCTTTGGCGTACTAGCGTTTAATTACGCACATGCACACACAGACTACGCGCACGCACGCGCGTACACTAGCGGACACGCATACACCCACACACACACACCCATCCGCCCACCCGCTCGCACACACCATTAAACTGCAAGAATCACTTGCGGACATCCTTATTAAAAAGTACTAACAGTATAGTCCGAAGGTCTTGTCTTTGGCATGTATATTTTCTTACAACTTTTATCCTTGTCTACGATTTACCGTTGCTGTGGCACTTTATTGTTCAAAGCAAGTTGCTGCCACCTAATTTCCATAGGTGGTTTCCCAATCGAAAAGTTTAGAAAACTCACTTTTGTAGTACAAAATACAAAAATAGTTGCATAAAATCAATGTCAAATAAATGATGTAAACAGAGCAAAATAAATGTTAAAACTCGATGCATCTGGATAATATTCTTCTTCTTTCTAGTCCTAATGTTTTCTCAGCCACATAGCAAAGTTGTTTAAGCGAGAACAGCACTCGGGAATAATGTTGATCTGATTTAATAATGCATGACCGTAATCGAGCTTGCACATATAATAGATTGCGGTATGTCCGAGGCGCTTTGCATATCGGGCGCTGAATGTTCAGGGGTTCATATATGACCCCCGAAGGTCCTAAAACATCGTTTTTAATGCACCCAATTATTTGAATATTATCCTTTCTACGACTAATCGAACCGCAACACAACACTTGTGTGGGCCACTCCACTCCGGAGTGTGGCAACAACACGCTTTTATTCAACTACACTCTGTCTATACGACCCCACGTCGTTTTTCAGCCACACACACTGCTAACCAACTCTGTGGCTTCCCTGCAGGTCTCCAACTCCCTCCTGTCCTCGCCGAGCTGCACCTAACAACTGCCCTGTCTATTCTTAGCCGCCACACCTGGCATGTTGCATAACAACTCGTTATGTAAGTTGCACTAGGATGATCTTCTGCAGACCAGCCACCGTCAAACTAATTAAAATCCAATTACAAAACTATGTTTCGTAACACATGCAATGTGATGACTCACGTCAACAGTGTATTGGCAGTATTATGGTAATACGCACACGCACGAACAACTACCCTATTTACTACCGTTGCCGTGCCATTTTGTTGTTCAAAGCGAGTTGCTGCCGTCTTATTTCCGTAAGGGTTTACCCAATCGAAAAGTTTAGAAAACTCACTTTTGGAGTTGTACCATTGCCATCCACAACTAGTCTGTACTTAGCTGTCTTCAACAGTCGACAATCTTTATAAATAAGCGCAACAAAATACTTGTATAAAATCAGTGTCACATAAATTATGTAAACACAGCAAAATAAATGTTAAAAATCGATGCATCTGGATAATATTCTTCTTCTTTTAAGCCCTAATGTTTTTTCTTTGCCACATAGCAAAGAACAACGTTTTCAAAGTGAGAACAGTGCGCGGGGAAAATGTTGATCTGACTTAGTAATGTGGCAAGAACTGAACAGCACACTCTCAGACCTGGTTGATAAACACATACCAAAGAAACAGAGATTGACAGGAAAGAGAGTTAAGCCTGTGTGGATGAACAACGATGCAATGAGGAAAGTGAAAAAGAAGTACAACATTTGGAAGAGGTACACTGAGACAAAACAGTACAGAGACTATGTTGAATACTCACGTGTGAGAAACATTGCGGCCAGTGCTGTAAGGAAAGCTAGAAAAGACCTTGAACGGAAGCTTGCGACAGAGGTCAGCAAAAACCCCAAGGTTTTCTGGCGCTATGTTCAAGATGGAAGAAAGGTTAGATCTGCCATGGGTGAATTTGACCTGGATGATGGCACAACAGCAAAAACAGACCAAGAGAAAGCAGACACACTAAACAAATTTTTCACAAGTGCGTTCTCACGAAGATCTGACGGAAATTCCGACACTCGAAGACAGACATAATGGAAACCTGCTGATCAGCATTGAAATCACAGCAGAAGAAGTCCTGGCTAAATTAACCAACTTAAAAACAAACAAGTCACCTGGTCCAGACAGATGTCACCCGTATGTTCTACATGAACTGAGAAATGAACTGGTGGAGCCCCTCCTTTTGATCTTCAACAGGTCATTGAAGGATGGAGTGCTCCCAGCTCAATGGAAGACAACACACGTAACAGCGCTACACAAGAAGAACTCAAAAAGACATGCTTCCAACTACCGGCCAATCAGTTTGACATGCATAGCATGTAAGATTATGGAAAGCATTATTCGAGACCATCTCCTGACTCATATGACTATGAACATGTTCCACAAAGATCAGCATGGATTTAGGCCAGGCAGGTCATGCACCATCCAACTCCTATAAGTCATGGAGAATTGGACTACCACCATTGACTCGGGCGGATGTGTAGACACAATATATCTTGACTTTGCGAAAGCCTTCGATACGATGCCACACAAAAAACTAGCAAAAAAACTAACTGCGTATGGCATCCAAGGAGAGGTGGCAGCGTGGATCGCAGCTTTCATAACGGGACGAAGACAAAGGGTAGTGATAAATGGAAAGTTATCAGATTGGGCAGAGGTCACAAGTGGCATACCCCAGGGAAGTGTCCTTGGCTCCATTCTATTTATCCTGTTCATCAACGATCTACCAGACGGTATAAACAGTGGACTCAAGATCTTCGCCGATGATACAAAAATATATCGAGATGTAGTGTGAAATGGACAAAAAGCTATTACAAGAAGACATTAACAAACTAACATCGTGGTCAGAGAAATGGCAGTTACATTTCAATCCATCAAAATGCAAACATCTGACTTTTGGCAAGCCGAAACTTAGCACCACATACACGATGACAAGTAAAGATGGGGAAGTGTCAGAAATAGACAGCACATCAGAAACAGAAAAATATCTCGGTGTAACGTTCGACAGATCCCTAAAATTCCGACAGCATATTGGCACCATTGCGAAGAAGGCAAACCAGATGACAGGCCTCATCAAACACACGTTTAAACATCTGGACAGTAGCAGCTTCCGATTGTTATATACAGCGCTAGTGATACCACATCTCGACTATGCTGACTCCATCTGGAACCTGCACTACGTCGTAGACATCAACACCCTTGAAAGAGCACAACGGAGAGCAACCAAGCTGGTCCCAGAAATAAGAAACTTGAACTATGAAGACAGGCTGAAACATCTTAACTTGCCAAGTCTTGCATACCGAAGAAGAAGAGGAGATCTGATCCAAGTTTACAGAATTATCAATGGCATCGACGACATCAATCAAGAGGACTTCTTCATGATCACAACAAACCGCAAACGAGGCCACAAAAAAAAATTGTATAAGACACCAAGCAGACTTGATATTAGGAAACACTCCTTTTCACAACGCATCTTCCTAGACTGGAACAACCTTTTTCGGCAAACAGTGAACGCTGAAAACATCCTCTCCTTCAAAAAAAAACTCGACAAAGAATTGAAGATGGACAGGTGTAAATTTTAATAAAAGCACAAAATCACAAGACAAGCCACGTTCTCAATACCAAAATACGATGCATAAAGGCGGGTGTACACAAGGTTGTTATGCCTTACTTTAAAACCCGAAGATCCAGGCAAGTTATAATCCTCACCCAAATCGAGTTAGCGTATTATGTATGCTATGCTACTTGTCCTGGGCGCTTTGCATGATCTCGGGCGCCGACTTGTTAGGGGTTCATCTGTGACCCGCGAAGGTTCCGTAACAAAATGCATCCCAGTATTTGAATACTACCCTTTCAACGATTAATTGAATTACGGGTGAGCCAAGACAGAAGAACCGATATAAAACTACGTATGATGTACAAGATAGTAAATGGCCTAGTGGGTATACCAGCAAAACAATACCTTATTCCTGTAAATATAGTCACTAGAAAACAGCATTCCTTATCTTACCTTATCCCTCACTCCAGATGCAACTACCACTTATATTCTTTTTCCCCAGTACCATTCCACTTTGGAATTGCCTCCCTCAATATATTGTAAATCAAAACAGCCTGGATACGTTTAAAAGCAACATCCAGACTTTGCACTACCCCATGTTTTAGACGTTAACAAGTTCTTCTGCACGTATTTATGTTTATTTACACGATAATTTGTGTTCTTATATATTGCACTCTAAAAACAAACAAACAATTTCCTGTTCGCCTGCCAAGCCACGGCACCGCCTGTATCCTCAGCATGTTGTGGCTAGGCGTGTATTGGAAGAAGAAGATACCCAAACCGTCATCAGCTGATGAGTTACGTAGCTTGTAGAGATCGGGAAACGCATAACGTGGCGAACAACTGTTCAAATTTACATACTGTTCACCAACGAATATTTGTATAAAATGGCACTTTGAGAATTGCATGCAGCTTTAATCGCTTTATTGAAAACTTTTGAATACGTCAGACCGACTACAATCGACGTAGTGGAAAGTTTTCACGTTTACGTGATTATGACGTCACGCCGGCGTCAAGTATGGCACAATGGTGCCGGTCGGTGTAGTGGATACATTGCAGTCTGGTGTGGTCTGGTCTGTGCTAGTGTATCTCGGCCTTCCGTTTGGCGTATTGGAAAGTTTTCAAATTTACATGATTATGACGTCACGCCGGCTTTGGTGTATAGCGCAGTACAATGCTGTCAGGGTGAGTCTAGTCTGGCGAAAAGTGCCAGTGTATCACGGCCTTAAGAAATTGGACAGCACATTTTGCACGTGAAAGGTACGCAGCACTATGTTTCTGGCACATTTCGAGCGAAAGACTTGGTTGCTTACTTTTTTAACTAACCATGAACACGACCCACTGGAGCGCTTGCGAACTACCAGGTTTTTGTTAGTGTGTTTGCTAAGCAAAAGCTTGCCAAAGGTCAGCATAATTTGGATTGTGACCTCAAATTCGGGTCCGCCAACATACATAATCTGACGTCACAAGTAACATGGCAATTCAAATGAGGAATGACAAAGGATTTATTTTTAGTACAAAAACAAAGTAATCTCCAGACAGACTGTATACGTGTCTTGTTAGTTATAACATTTTCTTATCAAATATATCACTGGCAAACGTGGTACGATTAATTTTGAGAAAGACCAACCCATACTCCGCAGTAAATGTCCTACAACAGTAGCTTTTTATCGCCCGAAGTACGACCCCGCAGACAATTAGTCTTGATTATCCAGGCGCCGCGAGATGGGAGCACCGTAGGAGCGGTACTAAATGCGTGCAGGGTTTTCGGCCAGACTCTGTTTCCCGGCGAAGTCACGCAGCCGGGCGAGAGTCGGTTAAGCGAGACTAGCAGACAATTGGTAGTTGCGACGAGCGCAGAGGGTCTATCCGCAACGGAATTGTGGGAAGACAGGCGCCGCTACAACGTTGGTGTTGCACCAGCAGTTCTCCAGTTCCGACACGACTGCAAACTCGCCCTTCTCGCGATCGAACGCCTCGACGAGATGTCCGTCGTTCCCGCCGCCGACCGAGTAGATGGTCCCGTTGCACAGACATAGCGGCCCCGAGGAGTTCTTGAAGCGACCGAGGTCGACGAGCTTGCGTGTCGCCGTGTTGAACAGCATCAGCTGCGGGATGTACTGGCCCACGAGGTAGATGTGATCGTCGACGGAGACCGCGCTGTGGATACCGATCTCGAACGGCCACGGCATCTGCATCACCGTCCACGTCTGTGACCGCCCCGGCTCGAAGTACTGGATGTCGTGCTTGATAACAAACAGCTTGTCCCGACAGCGACACGTCGCCGCCGAGAAGACGGGTTGGATCAAGCCTGGTACGCTACTCCACTCACCTGACAAACATAGATGGTAGATAACGTACAACGTGCATCGGGTTACCCTGCCCACGTGATTTAGCCCATCGTGGAGAAGATTATTTGGTGTTATATAGATTATAGTGTTTGATTTGTTTAATGTCTAAGTATTATGCGCATAGCAGTAGGTTAATTGAAACAATTCGTATTTTTATTAAAGAGACCTATTCCGTTCGTTTTATTGTAAAGGCCTATTATAATGTAAACTATCTATTACAACATACTGACTGTCCTAATATGTTTTAACAATGCAGATTTAACTTTAGAATACAAGAGTTCAGTGTTTACCTACATCGGCGCGCAGTCAATCCACGTATTATATCATATTCGTCATCTAGGATCTAGCTCAATTCTGGTGCCACCACCTATCGACTAATGTATGTACTGGATCGACCCTCTGGTTACTCGCATAGCAGCTCTGAGAATTATTCGCAGCAGAGCTTTTATGCGAATAGTCTCGTCTTTAAACGTCCATGATTTGAATGCATTCGTTTTGAGTTACGATTCCCATCGACAATGCATTCGAAAGTAGCGGGCTGCCGTCTAAACAACTGAATCTGTCCGAATAATTAAAATGTTATCAACAAAAATGGTTCGTTAAAGCACATTTGGGCAGTCGGTATGTTACAAAAGATATGATTTGTTGTATAGTGCACAACATGAACGATCGGAATAGGTCCCTTCAACAGTGCCAACATAATTGACTTTGATTGTTTATAATTGATAAGGTAACTTGTGAAACTGTGATTATATAATAGTTAACAAAGGTGGGGTCAATTTTGTTATATTTCCGCCGATTTGTTATCAGACTAAAACGAAATCAGGAGGTATTCCAAATGTTGCACTTACATAACGTCAGTTTTTTTATTGGTGCCTAATAATAAAATACATACGAAACTTCATATAACATTGTTGTCGTGTTAACGTTTAACACGACCACTTTCTAAGCATTGTCTTTCTTTCGGAAAACATTTGTCACATTGAGTACTTACGTGAGACGGTGTCAAATCTGTCGACATTGTCTAGTACGACCCGGTACCGCCCGAAGCCGCCCACCACGTAGATGTGTGTGTCAAACACGATGACACCGTGGTGTCTACGCGGCTGTCGTAGCCGACTCACCACGTCCCAGCACTCGTGGAATGTATCGTAGCGCCACACGTCATAGTGCCACTGGCTGCGGCCTAGGTCTGTCTCACCACCGACGACGTACAGGTCTTTACCTACACCAACGTACAAAAGTCTATACAACCATTATTATTATTTAACTTACAATTTCATTGGTGCGAAGTGGTGAGAAGTTATACTCCTGTCTATACTATTCTAAATTCAACCCATGGCTCGAGGTGGATGCTCATTCGTGCAGCTATTTGGTCGTGCAATGGGATGTGAATAAAACGATGAATGAAGCCTTCGAACTGAAGCATCGGCCATCGGGCCTCGGATATTAACTTCACAACACTGCCAATGATTTCAAGAAATGAGGCAATGAAAATGTGTGTAATCGGGTAAGCAGTTTCGTTGATAACGACAGCATATAGAGAACGGCTTTGGAGATAAGTGTGCAGGTCAGCAAAAACTTCCCCCAACAATTATTTGTTTATTTAACTGCATAATTCACAACGATTAGAGTTATAGAAACACTGTAACAGGCCAATTGTGTAAAAGATCACTTTCTTAATGTTCACAAATAAGATTTTGTTGGGTTAGACTATCAGGAATAGATACCTGGATGTAGTTACCATTAGTTTGTGGTTTGGTGCGTGCATTGCTTCCAAATGTTTGAGAATCCCCAAGTAACACAGTACGTTTAAAAATTTAGCAGCGGCAACGCTACCCTATACTACAGGAAGACGCGATTAACAGCACGATAACCTAATACAGACGCTGCCGTCCGTCCCCGAAGGACGGGGTTCACACTGTTGACAACGCATATCTGCTTCACACATCTGCTCAGTATGCACAAACTGCACTAATGGCTGAAAAATACGAATGCAAATTTACCAACGATGCAGGCTTTGGCACCCTTCACTTCACCCTCTTTCCACGGCGGTACGGCCGTCACTGTTTCGAACTTATCCTTGTCGGAGTTGTACTGCTTCACGTCTCGGATAAACTGCCGGTCTTCGTTGGCCGAGATCTCACCTCCGACTACCCACAGTTGTTGGGGCACCACTCTGGTCTGGCGTGGACGTTTCTGCCCAATGAAAGATGTACATACATATGTATATGCATATGGGAGGTAGGTTTGTTGTTCATGTGTCCCAACTTACACGCCTTTTCTTTTCAACCAACAAAACATCGACACTGTGACAAAAAGGCTACCTAAACAGCATTACAGTTCAGTTAAATCCTACTTTATCTTGGCTATATATCAGATAATGTGAATAGTTGATCTAAGAAAACGAATAAAACATAATATTGTGTAAGCACTTGTCAATCACGTTACCTTTTCGTTTTCTTCACCAACGCGAGCAAGGTTTTGTTCCACCAATTTCACACACTCTGGGTTTGAATTGACCAGTTCTAGTTGACCCACTTCGACAAGTTCATCATGTGTCATCGACGTTAGTCGTACCTGAGATAAAAGGCTAGCGATATGTTTGGTCCTCGACAGGCAGTCGAACGTTGTCCAGCGGATGATAGCGTTAACAATAGCCATCTCATTGGTCGCGAGCATGTCGTTGTTCAGATAGTCCTGCAGTGAATCAACAGACAAGTTCAAGAAGTCGGCCTGTTGAACAACCTCGTTGAAATACCACAGAGCATGCCTCTTTGCCTCGCGATACAGCTGGTTGACTGTGCACGTGTCGGCAAGACACATCGCCGTCAAGCAGTTGTCAATGCGAAGGTTTGATAAGAGGTATTGCGTGCACTCCGCGATGGCGGGCAGGAACTGATACATGGAGGCCGTGTCGAGGATGTCGCCGACGGTGGCGTCTGTCAGGTCTAACTCGTGTGTGTAGCAGTATTGTACAAGCTTACGTACGAGATGCGCCTGCACATCTTTCAACTCGACGGTCGCGGCCTTGCTCTCGAGCATGTTGCTGTTGAACATTGCCTGGAAGTAGGAGCTCGACTCAGACAGTTTCGTCTTGTGGCACGGAATCTTTTCTCCACCAGCAACCAACGTGATGTCCGTCGGTCCTATCATTGATATCAGATCTTCTAAACTGTCGTCTTTGTTGTGTTCATCGTTTTGTTTTTCCTTCACGCCAGATGACTCCATTGCAAGCGGTGCAACTGTGTTTATTACAGACCCTTAAAAGCAAACCACACGTTATAAAATCACAACCATGCATGCATGTAAAATGGATATAATTTAACAAACGAGTAACATATCGTGGACGATGTAATGGGATCAAACGCACCCTACGCAAAAACAAATCATCGACGTGATGATGTTAATATAGTAAACTGAAAGATGAAAAGTCTTTAACGAGTATTTTTGGGGCGGATGACAGCCTTGCCTTTCCTTGAAGCGAAACATTTGCACCTTGCCTAGGTAAGCCTGGGTTAGGGAACAGTCATAATTTATTGGGACGGAGGGGATGAGAAATTATGTGTGGGCTCAAATTTCAGTGCACAGATTTCATGTGGGCCGAAATTAAGTTCTGGAAATGGACCAATTGTCAATGCAATGATGTTGTACCGGTTTAGAAAATGGAGGTCACTCACATTTCAGTGAATACGATTGGAGGGTGTGTGGATATACAGTGGCGGTGGAGTGTAGCATTTTGGGGTGTGTGGATAGATTTCAAATTAGGGTGTCCCCTGATTCCTCTGACTCCCCCATCCCATAAATAACGATCACCACCTTATTCGTACATGCCCTACTCCACAGCCTTAGCCCCCAATCTTTAGTGAATTGTGTAGATGTTTTGGTAAACGTCATCCGATCGAGTTCCGACCATCGCGAGTTGAAACTGCGTCATATTTGTTCACTCGGTAACATACTTAAGTTGTACGCTATTTTCGATTGCCGAACTTCGTCGTACTTCTTCTTCGGCGTTCGCTCAATCTGCAACTCTGGTTTCTTGAATGTAGGTCACTGTGCGTTGAAGATTTTCAAGAGGGCCATAAACATTGGCTTTCACTTATGTCTCTGTCGGCATGGCTGTCTTTCTCTCATTTTGGTGTATTTGGCAATACTGAAGAATATGTTTCACTGTCATTGGAGCCATGCCACATGGACATATGTCTGTTTCTCCAATGTGTCATTTGGAGTGCATATGGTGCCTGAGTCTGCAACTTCGTGGTTAATCGCTAAAAATCTCCGACAGGCCCTCCCCCCGTTTTCCGATGTCGTGGCGGGTTGCTCTGGCTCAGCCCCCCCATAATATTCATAGGCGGATTAAGGGGGCGTGTGTGACACGTGCCCCTAGACCTTTGGAATTGGCGAGCCCATAGACCTTTTTTTGAATGGGCTCTGGTGACCGTACCCCCCCAGACCCTTGGAAATGTGCCCCCCTTCAGGTAATAATACGGTGAAGTTATGCTGACGCGGCGGCAAAAATATTCAGCAACCCCCCCACCGTCTGATGTCACAGTCGAGCCAGCAGGGAAGCTGAAGAAGAGCTAAAGAAACAGCGGCGAATTTTTCAACAGCACCCATCCCCGTCTTCCGACGTCACCAGTCGAACAAGCAGAGACAGCGGAGAAGCTGTAGTTACGGCGGCGCGGCAGCGATAAATAATTGTCAACAACATTTAGTTCGGCCACCAGTGGAGGTTTTTATCCCCCCCTAGACAACCATCTCTGGATCCGCCCCCAGATGTTCACCATATTCAGACGGCGCCTATGGCTATCTATGTGAGAGATGCTGCTTGTCATTTGTCGCTCAAACATGCTGGATTCTCTACTGACACATAGGTCAAATCAGTGTGCCCGTTTTCATGTCCATGAATTATTTTTCAGGGTGCAAACAAATCATAAAAAAGGATTACCATCTAAAACAACCATTGCTGTATGCGTCTACCCTGAAGCCTGCGAAGGCGGACGTGAAACAGTTATCTATCCCATTTTTATTAGTATCGGTCAATAACTTTTGTTAGACATCGCCACTCTGCTCCTGCCGCTATTTGACTTTGCATACACATTCATGACTTCAGTTTACTGCACTACAGGCTTGGGTCCAAATGCGAGTGAGCTTATTTAAATGCAAATGTTTGAAAGGATTCAAATGCAAATGCACTGACACATAGTTGCATTTAAATGGAAATACAAATGCAAGCATATGAAACGATTCAAATACAAATGTTTTATATAATTCAAATGTAAATGCTAGTGTTTTTATATAATTCAAATGCAATCGGTTTTATATAATTCAAATGTTAGTGTTTTTTATTATTTAAATGCGTGTTTTATATATTATTCAAATACAACCATAGTTCACAACATCACATTCATTCATAAATGATTTTTAGCCTTCAAATTATCTAAACAATTTTTATAAAGAGGTACACCTTTAGAGATTATTTGTTGGTTTTATTGAATTGTCCTATTACTGAAATATCATGTTGCCAAAATTTACAAGGAAAGTAGATTCCACTTGAGTTTCTGTGGTTTATGATACCCAATCCCCCTCCTGGAATCATGGCTCTGGGGTTTATGAAAGTTTACATAACATAAGACACTGGGACATTGTGACTGCTGCTTGCTAAAGGGGTTCAAAGGTGCTTTAAGCTTAAAACCATTCTCCTGCTAGGTGCTAACTATCCATTTCACATAAACCTGTGTTTAGTAACTGCCTTAGCTTGGCAGTACCAGCACACATTGTCACACAGTGCACACTTTTGAGCCTAAACTACCACATGTGTGAAAGATGTCCTGATGTATTTGTAATTGAGCCTGTAATTATCTGTCCTCCAAGCAGTAGGTGCTAGAGCGGTATCCGCTAGAGCAGTGTGGTTTAATCAGATTAAAATGAGTTAGTAATAGCATCAAATGTAATTCCATTAAAGTCAGTTTACCAATTTAATTGATCTGATGAAAATGTGAAATTAATATAATTTGGAATGTGTGTAGTTAACTGCCATCTAATTATCATGGCCTGCTATATGTAACTTTCAAACAAGCCAGAACCTTTCATCTCTTTTGGAGAGTGTTTGCATTTGACATTGAAACTCCCCGATATATCACTTGGCACATCATAATGATCAAAAACACTGGAATGCTTGGATGCTGCCATCTTGAATAACTCAAAGTCGGGAAAGGTGGGTGACCTGTGGTAGTTAGCTTATATGGTTATAGTCAACAGCAATGATTCGTACATGTGATCCACTGAAATGCTCCAATGAACAACTCTGTTCTAAAAGTATTGTTGCTTCCATAGCATTGGATGGTCAAACAATCCATCCATGGCTTCATCCAGCCTTTCAATCATGCACTGTTCAACAAAACAGTGTCTGTCCAAAGAGTCAATACTGAGCACGGATTAACCCTCTGAGCACAAACTGCTTGGTGTAGGTCTGAATTCACAGGTTACACAATAGTATTTAAGACTTGCTCCAAAATGAGGTGGAGTCAAAGACAATATTAGAAAATCAATTTGCAGGTTCAACAGTGTGTTTGTAGACTGTAAAGATGTCATATTTTGATGTCAATGTTTATTAATAAAATGCAAATGTTTTAAAATAAAATGCAAATGTCATTAGTATAAATGTTGTTTTGACAAAACCGTTCAAGTTGGCATCTGTGTAGCCTATGCGTGTGACTCGTTTTGTATGTATTCTGTTATTTATGTATCCTTCTGCAAGACATGATATCCCTACAATATTTTAAATTGTATGAACCATTTGGAAATCTTTAAAAGATTATATTAGTCTTACATTCACTAGCTAATATTAATGTCAGTTTTATACTGTTAATTTCCAGTGTTACCGTTATTAACATTTGTGTAGGTATTTCATCAAATCTACTGTGAATATGAGTCCTTATTAGGTATTTCATCAAATCTACTGTGAATATGAGTCCTTATTTATTTTCCATGAGAAATTTTGAATCACTACAAAGTCCAAACCCTACAACCACATGTGACAACCTGAACAGGTGACCTATTTAATTAGGGATACAGGTGTCTTGTCCTGAACAAACAAAGGGGCTTGCTCAATTGGGCCAGGCTTCCTCTCTCTCACAAAGGCTGGAGTCCTTAATTGAAATATCTGTAAATATAAATATAGTCAACTTCTAAAGACAATGAGATAAGATATGACTAGTGGACTTTGTCTCACTCACTGTTAGCTGAAAATTAGTGGAACTTGGTATTAATAATAAAGAGTATCACAACTGACATAATCATTCAACAATAAGGCTGTAAGAACTTCACTGATTGCATTTCATGGATACCCTTAGCAAGGTAAATTACAGTTCTCACTTGCCAGCACTCCATCAAGGTCCAGCTAAATCTGTCAATCGATTCTTGAACCTGATACACGCATTATCCAAAATTTCAGCAAAGTTATACATTTGTGTCTGACTCTGTATGAATGAATGGGTAGTTAGACGGACAATGACAGACAAAAGACACATGAATCACCAGTTAAACATCCGGACAATTAGACTTTTTAATCAAATGCAAGTGTTTTTGATTCAAATGCAAATGTTTCTTATTCAAATGCTAATTTTTTTGGCATTCAAATGCAAATATCTTTTTTTATTCAAATGCAAGTGTTGTGGCCCTAGCATTCAAATGCAAATGTTTTTGTTTCAAATGCTTTTGAACCCAAGCCTGCTGCATTACTGTCTACATTTAACAGCAATTAATAGTAATTTTTTTGACTTAATAAAAGTAAAATAGAGAATATCACTTGTAAGTTAGATGTCAGCCTAAGCCCTGAGGCCTAACCCTGGCCTTGGTCCAAGCCCCAGGCCCAGGGTGAGGAGTTGGAACAAATTAGACGACACCGATGGGAATAAATGCGGTTATGTTTGGGTCAGCAATAGAAAATAATTACGTTAGCTTTGGGTAAGCTTCCAGTGATTACGCCGTCAACCACCCTCGTTTTATATTTACTTCATAACCAAAATAGGTATCAATAGTCTGTCAGTGTCAATCTAGGGTTGTCAATCTGCAATAAATATTGAGCGATAATATAGTGCACTGGAAAGGTTCCTCGCTAGTCATAATATTTAAACGATAGGCCTAACAACAGCTAGTACGGTGGGCGTGGTCGGTGCTATGCACCCAACATTAACAACACATTAGTAAAGAAACATCAATATTTACAATTTACCGGACACGTGGGTAGAGCACTTTTTCGATCGAAATCAACAAACCGCGGTATAACTAAAACGCGGACCCACCCCCGGACACGTATTCTGGCGGGTAAAAAAATGAGAATTAAATGTCCGCTAGATTTCCACGAAGTTAATGTGACATTTTATTAAGGAGCTGTTAAATTTAAACACTCAATACAAAGACCATCATTTAAACTAACAATTTGCAACTATAAACAATTACGTTATGGTATAAGTATATAAACAGTAATATATAACAATTTGTAAAGCATACTATTTATAACATTTACTTTATTCCATCTCACAAACTCCGTACAATGAGCTACAATAACACCAGAGCATATTTCTAGTCTCCTTATTTGCAATAGTTGTGCAACTAAGTAGTGATCCATAGTCCATACAGATGCCAGCTCAAAAAAATATGCAAAATTAAGCACAAAGTCAATGAAATTATGTACTAGAAAGAAATTCCTTGTTTGAAAAATGTTTAATTTCAAACTGGCTATGATCAGTGGTCACTCACTTGGCTCAGTCCAGGCACGTATTCCTTTAATACAATGGTATATGACTAACTTTCTGCATCATGCTTTTTATTAGCTTTTCCGTTTAAAACGGTCATGCAAGACCTTCGATATAATGAAACTAAGCATAAATTAATGTTTTGAACAAATCTTAACTAATAAGTACATAATAAACTTATATGTATGTATGAAATCATTGTTGCTTGGAACTAGCAATAATAAATTATATATGATCAGATGTTTACAGTTCGCTTAAGGAATCTATGTTACTTCAGAACAAAAGTGCCCTTAGTGCTTGTGAATCGTTCAATGCTTTGCATCTCCACTGCCAGCCATCTGAATAGCAATCTGTCTCTCCTCGGCTGCTGCAATAGCTTTCTTTGGTGCCACGACGGTCAGGACACCATCAGCTGACAGGCTTGACTTCACTGATGCAGAATCCACATCCTGGCGAGAAATGAAACGCCATTTAAGTAATGTACAGCCATGATATAGTTTAGCTTGTCAGGTACAGCAATGCCACATAACCAATTTTGCAGCAAGTCCCAATTAAGTGTTCATTTTAACAAGATAAAACAATACTAAAAATGAGAAATGCCTATGTCTTAATTAGATAACTAGTTATGGTGCCATGACCATAACATTAAAAAGAGGCAGCCTGTTCCTTATTTTGTATTTGCTAACTGATATAATGTTCTTCCGACTATAATAAATATATTGAAGGTATTCTACTTATCCAATGGTGTTTTGTAAGCCCGTAACAATGTTTGCAATTTGAAAATGTCCACCCACGACTCACGACATAATTGTAAACAAAATATCCAGTTTCAAAACAAACTATTTTGGTAATATTGCCAAGGCACGCTGCTTTAACCGAAATACCCCTTGATGTTCAATGATTATCCATTTTCCCCACGTTCAATGCAGCCAATTCAGCAGAATTCATGTTACAAATTGCTTTGCTGGCTACTCCCTCATAGAAAAACACACTGCCTCCCTTTAACCTGGGTTCAGTTACCAAAATGGTTCCAAAACATCATGGTGAGCAAATGGTTTAGCACGATTCCATACCATCGAAAGGTAGATAGACATAAATATCCTCTTCATAAATTATGTTTATATCTATAGTTACTATGCATCTGGGGATAAGACATTAACAAAGCTGTGGCCACAACGGTGACCCAGCATGCTCCAGCCTAACAACAGTAGACATGCAAATACACTGTATTATCAAACAGACAATACTGATTATTTATACAGTTGTACATACCTTAGGCAGTATGTAGGTGCGTTTGAAGTATCGCTGGATCATTCCATGATCATCCTGCCTCTCTTCCCTCAACGACAATCCTATTGCCAATCGCCTTCACGCTGACCTCACTTGGCTTAAAATGGGTCACATCCAGGTTGACTTTGAACTTTTTGTCATCATTCTGCACCTGTTAAAAAGCAACCACAGACTGGTAAAAATGAAACTCTTGCGGATAATGCCCCTATTACCTATGAACATATGACAACTATAGTGATGATGTATACCGTATAAAAATATAAATTCAGTTTTTCAAAAAATCACTACTCATGTACCAGGACGGCAGAAAATGAGAGGATAAACGACCACTGCCTGGCAGTGCGAAGGGACTTATGGGTGCATTCTGTTTGAGGGAAAAGAGTTCCGCTAGAATATATGAGTATAATTATTTTGTGAGTATCAAAGGATGGTTCATTTTAATTTAAGGTTTTAGGTAAGTCTCAAGGGGTGTAGCTGAAGGTTTTTGTTGAGCCTTGGGGATGGGTGTCATTGTAGGTTTTTTGGCGAGCCACAGGGGGAAGTGCTCTTGCAAATCAATTGCTACGGATGTAATGTGTAGTGTATACAAATTAAAGCAGCAATGGCATAGCTAGGATCTGAGAAGGGATGGGGCCAAAGGAGTAACTTGCCAAGCTTTAGTTACCCATTAGTTATTCAAGGAATCATGCTAAAATTTAGCATACGATGCAGAAGAAAAACTGTGCCAAAGACAACGGTCGACGAACACTAAATTAATACATCCCCGTTATGAACACATACAATTACACTTAGCCTTAGGCTTCCGATACACATAACACTTATATAACTAATGTCGGCTGTCAGTGTCAATTTACTTACCTGAGACAACCCCGTCTCCTGGGATATCGACCCTTGACGACGAGGACGAAAGTACCATCCTCGGAACAGCGTTGGCGGGAACAAATTCTCACCGTCAAGTCCCAAACCAAAATTCTGCTCGAAGTGGCGTGCTGGTGCGGGGAAATCAGCTCCCCACGGGTCGGACCATAGGCATAGATTCCACAGACTCCTGCGTGCAGAGGTATCAAAGTAGCGTGACATGTTCGTACACAAACGGTGCTTTAAATTCTCGTTAGGATAAGCTAGCAGACAGCCAATTTGGTGATCAAGTCCAAGACCAAGACAGTTAGTTGACGTTGTCTTTGACTTTGAGACTGACGACAGCCGCGAATGCGTCGAACTTCTTATCGAATAACTCTGTTCTGTTGTCAAACTCTGAACAAGCTCACGTTTATGTCTCATTTATATATGTATCTTATTTGCACACGTCAACAACTTCGAGCTGGTGAAATTATATATAATTATGCACGAACGTTCGCGAACGCCGGCTAAACACTGCTTGGATATCAATGCTACCGATAGGTGGCGGGAGTAGTGCGGCACGCTTTCGAGGTTAGGTGCTAGTAAAATATGCCAATATAAGCCTACCTAGCAATTTTACGATAACATTAATCAATTATATCGTTATGTTGCCATAACATACAAGCCCACATTTAACAGGATTTGCTTTGAATCATATGTTATTAAAGCAAAACAGCACAACTCTCAAGTTGTATCATTCCTGCCATTATCGCCTGATGCGGATCTGGCCATGGGCATTGAAGATAATCCACAAGGAAGTAATCTCATGAGTGTATGTGTGCTTCATGCGTGCGTGTGTGTGCATGCGTGTGCATGTGTATGCGTGGACGAGTGTATGTAACAGTTCCTATACAATGTTCATGTATTGCTTAAATACAGTATGTGTATGCACAATTGTGTGTACACATTAAGTTAACTGTGTATATAGATTGAGTATGTATATTTACACTGTACCTAGCCAAGCCCAAGTTTCTTGATACAAACATATATATGCCACTGTATGCCATGAGTTGGCCGGCCCATGAGTTAACTATACAACAACACCCACATTGGTGATATAAGAAAAACAAGCAAGCATTATACGATATATGCAGGTTTGAACGAGAACATGTCCATTTACAGAACTAAGAGATAGTTTAAGAAATGTCGATATATAATGATAATAATTATAATAACTATAATAATAATAATTAGTTATATATTTTAATGATTTGTAGTTAAGAGATTATTGAACGTTACAATTTATAAAGAATTCACACGATTTGCAGAATAACATACTAAAGGCAAAGTTAGTAAAAGCTAAGTCACTCTACCCCTCGCCTTTAAAAAAAATTGACAGCGAGCGCCCTCTCCTAGATGGAACCTGTCAATCATTGTTTATGTACGTTGTGTTCATGACTGCAAATATTATGACTGATTTGGACACGGTATACCACTTTCGAAGACTGTTGCACCCTGAATATAATTAGCTATGAACAGGGAAAAAGTTCTACCACGGACAAACGTACGTTCATATTATTATTATAGTTGTTAGTAATTATGCTTGAGTCAATTATGAACGGATTCTTGTTCTGTCGTGGTGCCCCACGGTCCTTGTACGAAAACAGAAAATCGTCTGAGAAATACTAAAACTACAGAAACACTAGTGCATTGTGTATCAGCACTAATGTAAGTTCTTGTGACATTTGTAAGCTTGTTATCCCGTAGTATTCTGTAGACAAATGGCGCGCAATCGACGGGCAGGATGTTGCAGTTTCCATCCGTGTGAGGCAGGTGATCATCAATTTACAACATTGTTCCTCCGCGTTAAATCCCAGAGTACTCTAGTTCGGTTCCAGTAGTTCTCCTCATTCTCGCAAGCCAGGGCTGTTTGCTATGCAAAGCTAGCCCTGGCAAATCTCCTACACGAAGTGCGGAAGTTAGCTGGGTCAAATTAGTAATCGACTTCGCCAGTCGTGACTGCGTCACCCGTGTGAACAGCGTAAATATCCACCCCAATTTGAAGACGGATAAACGACTTCTGGGAATCCCAATGTTATAATGATCCGTTCGTCCATTAGCATGAGTAGCTGAGCGGTATTGTGTATTCAAATAATTGCTTCTACTTCCTAAACATTGCATGTAATACGAGCCACGGTTGGTTGAAATTAGTTTTATTATGACCACCGGACCTGCCGCCATCCACTGATCCAGTGAGCGATTTCATAGTTAAATTCACAGTTTCGCAAAGCGATCAGTCAGGGTGTACTGTAGACTCGATTATCCAGACGCCGTGAGGTGGCAGCATTCGCCCGTCACAACGGACTGGAATATTAAGCTCCAGCCATTGTTACCGATAGGGGGTTTACCCCAGATTCGGGTAGAGACGATGATTGGCTCTCAGGCCAACTATGAAATAACAAATTCAATAAGGATACATTTTATAAGATAATACTATACTATAATAACTATTCAACATTAAACTTATACTGAAACATGTCACACACAAAATAAACCGACATTAATTTTTTTTCGTAGTTTAATGCGTTTTAATCATATGCATATTCACTAGGTGGCAGCTCCCATGGCATAACATTCAAAAGGGCCATTCAGAGCCAGACTATCGTTCTGGCGAAGTCACGCAGCCAGGCGATAGTCGGCTAAGCGAGACTAGGGGTTACTGCTAGATGGCACTGACGTAATCATCAGTAGCAGCGACCCCTGGCGCGCGAGGATGGTTCTGCTGAAGGAGCCAGGGCCCGTATTCTCGAACGACTTACGAATTTATGATGGCCGAGAAGGGCCATCGCGTTTTTGTGTGGCAACCTGCAGCGCCATGGGGCGATGACGCGATGCGATGGGCGATGCGATGAGCGATGCGATGGACGATGCGCGATGCGATGGACGATGCGCGATGCGATGCGATGCGATGCGCGATGTGATGGGCGATACGATGGACGATACGCGATGCGATAGGCGATGCGATGCGCGATGCGATGGTATAAATTATAAAGATGCCGTAATGAGCATGAGTACGTCGAAAACGAGACTTAGGCAGCCATTTGTATTTTATTAAACGCATTCCTTTTTGTGTTCAGAGCATGTGATGATGGCTGATGACGCTGACTGTACGTATACGGTTACATATATATTTTGTTTGCGCACAGAATTTGTTGTGTTCGTACTTCTAAATGTTGTGACGAAAGTCTGGGGCAAATATATTTCATAACATGACATATATGTACTTCTTCTACTGCTCAAATTGCAGTTTTTAAATTATTTTCGTCTGCATATCCTTCGTAGAAAATATAAAACTTATTTTGTATACATGGGAAGAGACGACAACTTTTTTCAACTTTCGCTTATTGCAAATGACGTTCGTTTCTGTCCAAGTTTATGTTAAATTATTATAAATAGCTACAATATTCGAAGTCAGTTTAACAAGAAGCATGTACATTAAATCATCGAAAAAACTTAATTTAGTCGTCATTTGCGTCACATGTTTTCCTTTCTGTCTACAGTTTAATTGTTTGTTTTTAGTTATGTGAATCGAATAGCTGAGGCACAGTTTACCAAACCGTAGATACGCTACAGTGTAACTGCCTGTCGGTCGCAGCGATTTACGATGCTGTACAATATAGCATGCGGCACGAAGTGGTGTAATTCCATGGTGCACGTAAACTAATTTAATAAAAAGAAGAAGAAGAAGAAACATACTGTGCAATTGAAGAAAAGAAATCAGCATCACAAATCACAGCAATACTATTGTCATGAATACACGCATTTTAATGCAACAATGAATATTAGTTATATAAGTCACTAACATTACTTACTCACAAAAATTTCTTGACATTTAGACGTTGCAAGTGCATATATACAATCCACTGTTGTTGTTATATAGTTCCATAGCAAATCGGTACACGCAGTAGATCCACATGGCGTGTCCTATAATTATTGGTTAACGATTTGCCGTTAAATACCGGAAGGACAATTGGTTTCTCATTTTACCATGTGCAACGGCCAACACATTTTCTTTAGACGACCAATTTGTAATTAAACAGACTGAAACGATCATAAACAAGTGCTAACAAAGCTCATGTTAAATGTATGATTATTTTAAAAATATTTTTAAAATCGTATTGTCAACGCGGATTTGAAATACCGCATGAAAATGTCTGTATTGTTATCTGTGTCATGTTTACGAGTTAAAGTTCGCCACTTATGACATGTATTGCGTTTCAGCAGTGACGCGTGGTGCAAGTCCCTGGAAGACTAGCTCAGTGGTTACTCCGCTACAGCCTCAATCACGGGGTTTCCTGCACATCCTCTTCATGTGTCTGATGTCTTCCTTGTCGATTTCGACTTTGTAGTTTACAGTAGATATAACGTTGTACACAAGCTAGTAAATTGTTATAACATACATTGTATAACAGTACAAATGTTTCAATCAAACTTAGGGAAGACAACAACTATATTATCAATATCAATGTTTGTGTTTAAAAACATTCCTTAAATCGATGCTGTCTGTAGAACAATAGCCTTGTCTAAAACTAAACAGAGGTTGTTTGCAAAAAATATTATAGTATCCTATGTTTAATAAGGTGAAGCTAATTTTCTACTTTACTGTTCATTTGTAAATATAATTTTCTCACCGTATACTAATTGTTCATAATATACTCTCGCTCATATGTTGCATGTTTTAATAACATAGACTATATTCACTTTATTTTACATACTGTAATGATGTACATACATCGATTTGCTTAATGGTACTGTTGTGATTCAGAAAAAGGTTCCTATCGCTCCGCTAGGGATCTTTGGGATGAATACAATTATTAAATATGTACGTCAAATATGCACGGTAAACTTGAAATGCCTTATACGTATGTGTGCAAATTGCATAGCATTAATGTACATTAATTTAAATGCTACGTTACCATAAATCTCTGGCAAGAAATACAGCAGGTCTGGTTTTCCTCGGATGACCGTATCACTTGTCCGTCTTACGCTCGTTCGTTTTTGATAAGTGTCAACTATACTCTGTGTTAATGATTTCTCTTAAAACGTGAGTAGTTATTGTGTGCTCCCTGGTACAGGTCATGACCTAACATCAAAGGAAATCGGCGAAACATCAAAGGGTTTTGCGCGTTTTTTATTACTAGTGAGTAATTACGCCGTATTCAGGAATAATACTTATAAAAAACGTGATTGATTGCTGATTGATAGACCAAACACGATGACGCGTGCGCGCCCTCTAGCGAGAATAATAATTAGTACTAATTAGTATGTGTATTAATTAGCGACTAATTAGTGCTAATTAGTAAAACTGCTAGTGCTACCCTCTAGTGAAATCACTGGTACTAATCACTGTAATAATTAAATAGTGCTAATTAGTATTGTGTGCGCGGTGCGTGCTGCCCTCTAGTGAATGAAATAAAGTACGCACTAGCGCCTCTAGCGCGGAAATCGGACATGGTTATATAGTGGTTACGCGCGCGTGAGGCATATTCAGTATAGATCAGCGGTATGATGGAGCCTATACGTTTCGGAGGGTCGATGTCGTAACTGTCGAATTTTTATCCGTGTAGAATCGCGGCGTACGGTCGGGGTTTCAAATCCGTCGAGCACGCTTACCAGTTTAGAAAAGCGATGTTTAACGAAGACGAACCAAGCGCGGAGTACATCAATTCGGCGTGGTCGGCCTATATAGTGAAGCGAAGAAGTTACGGAATCAAGAAAACGAGAACGGGCGCCGAATGGGACGCCGTTAGAGTCGAGTGTATGAAGAGCCTGTTGATGAGTAAGTTCGGGGGGTCGAAAAAGTTCAGAGACGCCCTATTGGCTACCGGGGATACCGAATTAGTGGTGTGGGTGCCGTCGAAAGAAGCCTTTTGGGGTTGCGCCTACGGGTATAAAGAAGGTCAGAACATGCTCGGTAAATTGTTGATGGAAGTGCGTCGTGAATATAGAAGAAACGAATACAAGTCATCGTTCGTTATCGGCGCACCAATCGTCGATATGGAAGAGACGTGGAAGCATCCTTTTACGTGTATAGTGGCCGGCCCTACGGGGTGCGGCAAGACTACTTTTGTCGCTCGCCTGCTAAAGTTCGCTTCTTCTATGATCGTGCCGCCGCCGGAGAAAATCCTGTGGTGTTACGGCCAGTGGCAAACCGCCTACGACTCTATGACAGCCGGTGTAGAGTTCGTAGACGGTTTGCCGGATCCGAAGCTTCTAGACACCAAAACGAGGACGCTTCTAGTACTCGACGACCTTATGGAGGAAACCGATAGTCGGGTCACGACCTTGTTTACTAAAAAAGTCATCACTGCAACGCGTCCGTCGTACAGCTTCTGCAGAGTCTCTTTCCGAAAGGGAAAGAAAACCGCACAATCAGCCTAAACGCGCAGTACATGGTCCTCTTCAAGAGCCCTCGGGACGCGGGGCAAGTAGGTCACCTGGCGAAACAGATGTATCCGGGTAGAACCAACTACATGATGGAGGCCTTCAAAGATGCCACGTCAGCAGCCTACGGTTACCTCCTGGTGGACCTGAAACAGGAAACTCCGGAAACCATGCGCCTGCGTACGGCCATTTTTCTCGACGATCGCATTCAGTACGTGTACGCGCCGACGAGAGTATAAAAAGAGGAACGCGTCGCGGCCGACGTCATTCGCCAGGATGACAGAACGCGTGAAGAGGCACATTCTGGCCTTGCAGCTGTTGCGTAGATACAAGAGGAATTCGGATCTGAGAAAAGCCGTAATCACGCACGCGGATTCCGATCTCATCTGTAGTCTGTGCGACTGCGCTTACAACATTCTGAGCGGGAACGTGAAATTATCGGCGAAACAGAAAAGAGTGCTGACAAAGTAGAGGAACCATCTGCGCAAGCTAACATCGAATACCCATCAAACAGAAGAGGGCCGTCCTGCAGACGGGGTCGGGCGCTTTTCTGACGGCGCTGCTGGCACCGTTCGCGAGCGCCTTTCTGCCCCTCCTCAGACAGGCTGTAGGTTGATGCAACACGCGAAGAAGATGGCGTTGGTAGACCCCCGGTTGGTGGAGCGTCTACTTCCGTTACTATCGCAACCGACCACGACCACGTCGCGTGTGATGAGTAGCCTGGACGACGACATGAAAACCGTTCTCGAGCGTACGGATTTGTCCGAACGAGAAAAGGTACTGGCGTACAATCAACTGCAGAGTCGCTACAACGCCATGGAGACGTCTCGGGCGCAGCAACCGACGCGAGTGTCCGTAGTGAACGATAGAAGAGAGTCGTCGACGACCGACTAATCACTGCCGCCGGACGACACGGAGAGCGAGATCGTGAAGAGCGTACCGAAAAATCTAAAAGAAAAGGCCCGCCTCCTGATGGCAAAACTGAAAACCGTTGATTCGCTGACCGTTGACCGTTGACCCGTTGATTCGCTGGAACGAACGAGGGGAGCTCGTGTACGACGGCGCGCCTATCGCCGGAAGCAACATGGTAGATCTAGTGAACGTTCTCATGCGAAAGAGGTTGGCTGGCGGGGAAGCGTTCGGGGACCATATCAAGCGTTTAAACGTCCCTATGGAGCTCGTCGGTAATCCCCAGCGTCGAGCGTACATTCAGCGCGCGGCACAGAAGTGAAAGACCCGCCGCGCTCAATCTCTCGAACGTACGTCGTGGGCCTCCTTTTAAAGAGGTCGAGGAACGGCCGAGCCGCTCACAAGCTAGTATGCCCTCTCGAAGGTCGGTTCTCGTCGTCGCCGTCGCCGGCGTGGTCGCGGCGGCTTTCGCCCTATACATCTGTATATTATTCGCCGTATCTCAACCGTCGCCATGGTGTCACGGCGGCCTCGTGGTGGTGCGCAACGAAAGCGCTCTCAACAACAACGGGACGACCGCCTGAAGCGCGCGTACTTTGACCCAAAACGGGCGGGCAGTTACGGCGGCGTCGACGCGTTGCACCGGGCGACCGTAGTACCCAAGCCGATATTCGAGCGGTGGCTATCGGAGCAGGACGCCTATATGCTTCACAAACCGGTCAGACGACGTTTCAAACGACGTTGCGTTATCGTGGGCGGTCGAAACCAACAGTGGCAAGCCGATCTCGTCGACGTGGCTAAACTGAAAAAAACACAACGACGGTATAGCGTTCCTATTGACGGTCATCGACGTCTTCTCGAAGCGGGCGTGGTGCGTCCCGTTGAAGAGTAAATCCGGTCCGGCGCTCGTCACGGTCTTCGAGGGCCAGCTGTCGTCGCCGCCGAACGCCCTGTAGACCGACAAGGGGAAGGAGTTTCTAAACAGGCCCCTTCAGAAACTTTTGAAGGCGCGCGGCGTCTATTATTTCGTGACGCACAACGAGGAGACCAAACCGAGTGTCGTGGAGCGCTTCAATCGTACGCTGAAGACGCGCATGTGGAGGTACTTTACGAAGCATCAGACGCTGGGGTACGTGGAGCCGTTGCAGGACTTCGTGCGGTGGTACAACAACGCCTACCATCGAAGCATCGGTAGGACGCCGGCGAGCGTGAACGCCGCGAATCAGGAGAGCGTGTGGCAGAGGCTGTACGGCGGCGGCGGCGGGTGTCAAAAAAACAAGCCGAAACTGCGAGAGGGGGACCGCGTACGCATCAGCAAGGCGAAGGGGCGTTTCAAGAAGGGGTACATGGCTAACTGGAGCGAAGAGCTCTTCACCGTCGTAGAATCGCATCCGTCCGACCCTCCCGTTTACCGATTGATGGACGACGCCGGAACGATACTAGACGGCACCTTCTACGAGCCGCAGCTACAAAAAGTAATCGTCTCGAAGGATAAACTATATCGGGTGGAGGCTGTTCTACAGAGACGTCGTCGACGACGCGGTAAGTGTGAAGAGGTGCTCGTCAAATGGTCCGGCTATCCGGCCTCGTTCAACAGCTGGATCGACGCCAAGGCGCTCGTGGACTATAAGGGATGACGCGTTGGATGCGATATTCGGGGTGCTGGCGACTCCACGAGGCGGGACTGTGCAACGGCTTTTCGTTCTTTATAAGGTGGTGGTGTATTAGAAGACCGCAGATTAGAAGACCGTGGATTTCGAGACCGCGATCGCCGTTCGTACCACCCGTCGGCGAATTCGTTCTATGGTGTTTCTGCGCAATAAAGGACGGCTACCGCCGCCGCCCTCGACGACGTCGGCGAACGATAAAGGAAGGACGCCGTAGCGTCGGACGGCAGTTGCGTTATGAACACCGTCGAGACGACAGCAGCAGTCGATGCAGCCGAATACCTCCGTCGACTCAGGTGTGTTTGTCGAAGAACCCGCCGTCGACTTATGCGTCTCTGTGGATGCGACCGATGCCGTCGACGACTCCTCCGTTACGAACGTGCCGTGGCGTCTCTGCGGCAACGAATGCCCTAAAGCCGAGATCATCTTCCTGTGCCAGATCGCCGTCCTGTACACGGTGATCGTCGTCAGTATATACCAACTAACGCGCGGCCAGGGCGACTCCAACCTGTGGAGGGCGCTGCTGAGTAGCTGCCTCGGCTACCTACTACCGAATCCGTCTATGAGACGCGATGGCATCGTCTGACTTTTACGTGACGTTTCCGAGCAACGCGTCTATGAAGGTGAACCCCGAAAACACGTTGACGCACTACACGACGAATCTGCCGCAACGCGTCCGCCTGTCGGGGCGGTGGGAATGCGGGCTGGTGTCGCTACAGTACACGCATAGTTGGTACAACGTGAGAGAAGAGGACGCCTACTTCTTCTTGGCTTGCGGGACGGGGTATGAGGGCCTTTTCACCACCGCAGACGGGAGTAAAATTGTCCGGAAGGGCAACATCCCTCACGGCTTTTACAACAGCGCCTAGCGAGACACTGACGAGATTGAGCACCGATAGAGGCAAGGCGCGCCTGGAGTACAGTCCCATCTCTAACCGGATGACGATGCGTCTATCGGCGGGCGTCGAATTTAACATACCCCCGCGGAGCCACCTGAAAAAGATACTAGGCTTCGAGTCGGACCGTATCGCGAGTCTCGTGGCGGCGTCGACCTACGTCGACGACGGCATGCCCGTCGCGTATACCTTCGAGTACGAGGGGGACCACACGGTGGACATGAACGGGGGCGTCGACACCATGTACGTGTACACGGACATCGTGGAACCGCGCATCGTCGGCGACGTATTCGCCCCGCTCCTCCGAATCGTGCCCGCCTACGGATCGAACGGGCTCATCGTATCGAACGTCTTCGATCGCGTCCAATATGTGCCGCTCCTGCGGCGCCAATTCGATTCGATTGAGATAGATATAAGAGACGACATCGGTCAGCCGATACCATTCGAGCACGGAAAAGTCGTGACGACGCTTCACATCAGACGCTGCAAGTCGAAACTGTTCTGACGATGGCGGCGCTGGCGAGGAGCGGGCGCAACGTGTACGAGGACTACTACCCTCGGCAGGTCGGCGGCAACCTGCCGGTGTTCGTCAGCGGCAGATCGCAGCGGGGACACGGCCTGGGTAATCTCTTCGGCAGCCTATTTCGAAGCGCCATGCCGCTCATCAAGAGAGGGGCCGTAGCGCTGGGCAAGCTCACTCTCAATATGGGTGTGCGCGTGGCGCGGGACGTCGTCGCCGGCGGCAATTTGAAACAGTAAAGCGACGCGCGAAGGATACGGTCGCCGACCTTCTCGACTGGCTGTTGAACTCGCCGCCGCCGCCGCCGAAAAAGCGACGACGACATATAAAACCGCCCGGCACGCCGGCGACGACCAGTAAGAAGAGGCGCCGTCGAAAGGAACAGACGTCGAGCGACGACGTATTCCCCGCGTAGAAGAATGGCGTTCGTGCATCGACAGTCGTGCGAGGGCGTAAAGAGCGAACTGGACCTGTTCAGCGTCCCGACGACGCAGACGAGCATCGAGAGCGGCCAGTGGATCGATCACCAGCCGCTGACGGCCGTCGACACTGGCGACCCTATCGAGTTTCTTATCCCGGGCTCTGGAGACGACTATTTGGACCTGGCGACCGCTAGACTGTACGTGCGCGTCAAGGTGGTGAAGGGGGACGGCACCGATCTCGCGAACGACAGCGTCGTGGCACCGGTCAACAATTTCCTGCATTCGATGTTCAGTCAAGTCGACGTGTCGCTGAATGGCACGCTAGTGACGTCGTCGACCAATACGTATCCGTACCGGGTCTACATCGAGACCCTGCTCAGTTACGGGTCCGACGCCAAAAGCTCGCAGCTCCAGGCCGACCTGTGGTGCAAGGACACCGCCGGGCGCATGGAGACGGCGGGGAACAACAACGGCGGGTACGCGCATCGGCACAACTACATACACGGCAGCCGTTAGTTGGACATGTTGGGACGCCTGCGCGTCGACGTGTTCATGCAAAACCGGTACCTGTTGAACGGCGTTGACGTAAAGATCCGATTGCTGCGAAGCAAGGACGCCTTCGCGCTCCTAGGCGACGTCGTCGATCCGGGGTTCAATATCGTCCTGCTGGAGACCTATCTGCAGGTGCGAAAGGCCAAGGTGAACCCGGCCAGCTCGGTCTCATCAAAGCGCTGACGAAGGGGACGGCCAAGTACCCGATGCGTCGCGTCGACTGCAAGGTGTTCTCGATACCGCAGGGCACGATGTCTCATACGCACGAGAACGTCTACCTGGGCACGCTCCCGAGACGCGTGTTCATGTGCCTGATCGACAAAGACTCCTATAACGGGGCGTACGATAAAAACCCGTTCAACGCGAAGCACCACGACATAAACTTCCTCGCCCTCTACGTCGACGGACGCCAGGTGCCGAGCAAGCTGCTGCAGCCGGACTTCGCGCATCGGCGCTACATCCGAAGCTACATGAACCTCTTCGCCGCTACGGGGAAAGCGTACGAGGACGAGGGGATCGACCTGACGCGCGCCGAATTCGGCGACGGCTACACCGTCTTCGGCTTCGACCTGTCGCCCGACTGCTGCGACGGCGAACACTTCAACTTCGTGCGTAAGGGGAACCTGCGCGCCGAGATCCACTTCGCGCAGGCGCTCCCCCGGACGGTGAACGTCGTCGTGTACGGGGAGTTCGAGACGGTGCTTGAAATCGACAAGAACCAGAACGTCGTGTACGACTACTTAGATGGACACGTTTCAGCTGATACGTCGCCTGGCGGTCGACGCGTACACTAAAAACGTCGTCGTCGGCGTCGCGCCTAAAGACGAGCTACCGGGACGGCGGCTCACCGCCTACCCGACGGCGTTCGTGTGCAACACCGACGACGGCGACGAACCGGGGGAGCACTGGGTGGCCGTCTACGTGGACGCCGACCGGCGAGGCAAGTACTTCGGTTCGTACGGCCTGCCGCCGCTGCACGCCGACTTCCGCGCCTTCCTTCGCCGCAACTGCGACTCGTGGACGTACAACGACAAGAGACTGCAGAGCGGTGTATCTAACGTGTGCGGACAATATTGCGTCACCTACCTGCTCTTACGATGCCGCGGTATGCCGCTAAGCGGCTTCCAGTGCCTATTCGGCCCCGATAGGGAAGCCAACGACTGGAGCCGCATTGAACGCTTATCGCTTGTTATTATTAGACGACCGAGTATCCGAACCGACTTTGTCGGACCCGCTGTTCGCGGGCTCCTCGCCGTACTAGGCAGGCTAGACCGAAGTAGTGAGGTTGTAGTAGTAGTAAATAAAGAAACGATGAAAACTGTACCGCGTGTTCACTCATTTTTATTAGTCGCTACACATACATACATACATACCTTAGGGGTAGGTAGGGGTACCCACCTAGGGGTAGGTCCTACTATTAGGGGTTCCCTAGGGGGTGGGTCCCCCTTATACGAGTATCGGCGCCGTAGTGACGCCGTCGTCGAGCACGCGACGTTTGGCGTAGAAGTAGCTCAACGCCGCGCGCTCCTGAATGTACGTCAGCACGGACGATTCCTTCACTTGGAAGCCGCGGTTCCAGCCGCCGGCGCTCCGTCGGCCGCGCAGCACGCCGAGGAAGACGTCTTTGTCGACATCGTTCTGACGCTTGTTCAGGCCCTTCGTGCTGTACTTGTGGCCGGTGGCGCCGCCGAAACAGTAGTACGTCTTGCTGCACCGTACATACTTATGTGATAATGTAATTTCTCCGTATTTACAATGAATAAATAATGTAAACCAATACTCATTCAATATTTTTATTATTTTATTGTTGAAGTGTATACTCCTGGTTTTTATGGGAACTTCCATAGACAACAACAACATGTCTTGCAACATATCATCAAGGTGGTCCCATCTGAACGATTGTCCTCCAAAAACACATTCACCTTTACTCGTCCCATTCTGATACACCTTAACAGCTATGTTACAGGCTGTAACAAAACTGAATTTGTTAGACTAGAGAGCAATATCGTTTTCTATATGATTCAGCACAAACGAGTATATCAAAATTGTAATTTACACCTAGAAGTGCCGATGCACTAAAGTGGGGGTTAAGTAGCACTTTCGTTTAATTGTATCTCTTTTCTGGCAAGTGGATTACATGATGTGTCAAAGTCGGTGCGTCTGTGGAGACGATAATCCCTGGGTCAGGAGCTATGATTAGAACAGCGTCACCTCCCAAAATTGCAGCAGTGGACTAGAATGTTGCTACTTATTTACATCGTCTGGTCGTAGTGGCGCCTGTGGTTAATTGTGTCTTTGATGTTTCTGAACAAGCATAAGCATGAGACAACTAAGATGGGCAGGGCTTGTAGAGAAAATGGGAGAAGAACGGATGGCAAAGAGAGCAGATGCACAGAGACTGGAAGGGAAAAGGAGGCGAGGAAGAACTAAACTGCGATGGGAAGACTATGGAAAAAGAGATTTTGAAGGATTGGGAGAAGGGTGGAAAACGAGAGCGAACGATCTGGTGGAGAGCTGTGCAGGATCAGCGAGAGAAATAAAAAAAATCAGACATCGAGCATCGGAATCGAGGCCAGTTTCACCCCTGACAGACATGAATATATGAGGAGTTCAAATTCATGTTTGTGGAGAGCCTCAATGTAGATATTTGGGAGGGGGTGCAAAACGAGGTTTTAGAAGAGCCTGAAGATGGAGTTATTTTGGCGAGCCTCAATGGGTGTGCAAATTGAGATGTTGGAGAGCCTTAATGTGGCTGTTTTGGCGAGCCTCAAGAGGGGGAGTGCAAATCGAGGTTTTGGAGAGCCTCAACCCACCAAATATCCACCATGTTCCGACGCCAGTGTTTTGAGTTTGGCTTTGTTGTCTGGGCTTGAACAAATTCGTGACCTTAGGCAACACTGGATGCCTTTTATGTTCAACGCATGTGTCCATGGTTGATGACTTTGAGTGTGCGTATACGGTTACACATCTAGTTATTGTGCACAAAAGATTATGTGATTGTACTTCTAAATATTATGATAGAAGCCTAATGCGATTGAGTTAAGACTAAGATAAATGGGGGCATGCGGGCAATCACTTTAAAGAATGTAATCTAGGTTCTCTCACCAAAACCGGAGACCAAAAATGAATTACTTCATAGCATGAGGTGTGTACCTCTTCTAACACTCCCCATTTAATTTTTGAATATCCTTGATCGAAAATATAAACGATAATTTATGTACCTCCACACATGAAAAACAGGGATGTTGATGGTATTTTTCAGTTGAACATTAACCGTGGGCTTCGAAGTGTACATTTCTTGAATATTTATTCATTAATGACATGATATATTTTCATAGGTGTACTTATCATGTTCATTGTGCCTTACATAAATAAAACAATATTTATATATATATATATATATATATATAACTATAATCAGTTAGACCCTACTAAACTTTAGTTTATGATAAAAATATATAAATCGTAAACTAAAATAGTATTGTCTCTAATTATTTTACCAAACCTACATATAAAATGCACAAACGAGGTAACGAATCGTTGTTCCTAGACTGTAGTTTCATTTTTGCTAAGGGGTCATCTCGGAACGTCGATGTCCGATATCATGCGAAATTATTTTTGTTTGGGGGACGGGGATCTGAGGCAGTTTCATCTGGCGTTGGACATCGACCGACACTCTTAATTATACTTGTATCATCATATTAATGTTTAAAAAATTCGTCTGAGGTAGGGGGTGGGGGGGCTGAGGCAAGATGAAAGTAATTTCGTCTTATAGCGGACATCGACGTTCTGAGATGACCCATAAGTGAATCGAATTGTAGACGCACCGCGCTCACCGTGCACCTCCTAGTAGACATACCACAAGTTAACTTCCTGTCAATTTCGGCTGTTTATTACGTGGTCCAATAGCGCTGAGTAGTGGTAAGCGGTTCGCCATCCCCGGAAGTGACCTTAGATCAAAGGCTTTTTCCTTTTTTATAAGTAGAATTCCTACGTTTTTTAGCAGTATGATTTAGTAAACGTCAAAAGTGATTGATGGGGGTCATGAGAAAGAGGGTGTCGCCATCTACTGAATACTGAGGAAATAGATAGGGTGATTATCGACCTCTAGTGGCTAATCAGGTACTAATTAATAAATTAATTAAGTACTAATCAGGTACTAATTAGGGTAATTAATTAATTAATTAATTAAGTACTAATTAGTAACAAATGAGTAGCGCAATTATCGGAGGAGAACGTTAGCAACGACAAAAAATAGTAAATAGAGACCAATTAGTATTCATTACGTGCACGGGAGGTGGGAAAGATTTTAGAGTGAAGTGACACCCCTGGAGATCAGCGAGTTTAAAATAATGACGCGCGGGAAGGTTCTAGAACCTTCTAGAACCTTCTAGAAGCTTCTAGACCGGTGCGGTGGTGGAGGTGGGGCCGCGCGGTTTAGATTACGCCTGGCCTGGTTTTCACGACTCACTGGCAAATGGTGGTGTCGAATGTCAGGCTGTAGGATTTTTATGTGCATTGTTTGACGGGAGGCCGGATAAATGTTTTTCGGGGCCGCATAGACGCGCTTGTAATAAGGTTGTGGCGCTGATGTGGATATTGCCTGTCAGCGCTGGCTGCGGCACAGCTGATGGATACGCGTGCAATTGCGGTGCAATATCGTTATAGCAGTGGGCGGTCGGAGCTGTCAGATTGGCCTGTGTGTGGCTTTGGCGGTCGCTGGCTTGTGTGAGTTGGAATACAGTTGGGGACCTCTGATGTGCGTGCAATATCGTTATGGCGGCTGGAGGCTGGCGCTGTCATAGGGGCCTGTGCGCGTGTATTAAGCCTGTGGCTTTGGCGGCCGCTGGTGTTTGGTGGTGCAATATAGGTGGAATTAATCGTGTGTTATTGCAGTTGGCGGTCGGAGCTGTCAGATTGGCCTGTGTGCGCGCGTATTAAGCTTGTGGATTTGGCGTTCGCTGGATTGTTTCGTGTGTGAGTTGGAATACTGGTGGAAACACAGTTGGTGGCATCTGATGCGGCTGGAGGTCGGCGCTGTCATATTGGCCTGTGCGCGTGTATTATTAAGCTTGTGGCTTTGGTGTTGCAATATAGGCGGAATTATTCGTGTGTGATTTTGGAAGGCCGGTGGAGTGGGCTAAATGTGTAGGTGGAACTATATTCGTGTGTGCGTTGGAAGGCGAAAGGAAACACAATAAACGGTGAGAAATAAATTTTATTGGTTACAGTTGACGACGGAAAGGGGTCATGGGGGTGGGCCAAAGCCGTTCCGGTCGGAGGGTTGTGGCGGAAAGCCTAAATGAACGGAAAGATGCGCTGGGACGGGTGGGGCAAATGAGGGGGGAGAATTTGGGGGCGTGGGAATATATCGGCAAAGGAGAATGGCTGTGTCTCTACCGCCGCCGCCTCTGGTAGGGGGTTGTCGGCATATAGAAATTCTAAATCGGTGAACCCACTGTAGTCGTCATCGAAATTTTCTGCCGGCTCTTCTTCTTCTGATTCTTCTTCTTGTTCTTTTTCTCGTCGGCGCGGCTCAACGGCTAACAGGGGCTGGTGGTGGCGGCGTCGTGGCGAGGTGAATGTGATTGCGTGGGGCGCAGGTCCTATGTAGTGCACTGTCATTCCCCGCCCGATATTGTAGCGTCCATGTGCCAGACTAGGGTCGATCACGTAGATGTGTCGGCTGGGGGAAGGAGGAAAAGTTCAATTAGTGACTACTGGCGCGCGGGGGTTCATCTGTGGAGAAGGAAACAGTGTTAAGGGGTGTGATGTGGTCGGCGACGTCCAAGGTACAATGTGCCCCCAGGTCGATCGGCGCGCGGCCTCCTATCTATCATAATCAGATCGCCTGGGGTTAAATTTATTCGAGATCTATGAATGAAGCCGTTTCGGTGCGAGGGCCTCGCAAGGGTTTGCCCGCGCCCTATATGTAGGGTATCGAAGCCGGCGATGTTTCGTCTGCAAGTATGAACAAAAGTATTAAAGTAACGGCGCGTCTCTGTTTAGGTTAGGGCCTGTAAAAAAACATTAAGTCGGTAGCGGGGCGTTTGTAAATAGCGGGGCGAACGGAAAAGCAGCTATAGCCTTTATCGAAAGTAGGCGTCTGCAAATAAAGGTAAATTAAAAAAGCGCTATTATCGTTAAACGTACCTTGTGCCGGGGCGGCTTTGTGGTGGGGGTAGACGCATAGAGGCAGGCGGTGGAATAGCACTATCTCCGGCGGCTTGGGGAGGCGCAATCACGTCGACTTGGGGAGGCGTATTCACGTCGACTTGGGGCGTACCGAGTCCGGCGTTTTGGGGAGGCGGATCGCTGTAAAAATAGTGAACGTTATAAAAGAAATAGGTAGTGAACGTTATAAAAGAAAGTGAGTGATGAAAGTCAGTGTTAGGTGTGTTAGCAATGAAAGTCAGTGTTAGGTGAGTTAGCAAAACGTACCTGTTTTGCGCCTGATGAGAATTGGCCGCATAATTACCAACTTGTTCGGTTGGCTCCATAGTGAGAAATGAATTGCGCAGTTGTTGAGCCGCTGTTTTGCGCGCGCACCTAGACACGTACGCCATAGCCTTACATAAGGAGCTGACGTCACTGTTTATATAAAGCGCTTATGTAACTGTTTGTAAGTCTTTAAAACGACCGTTAAATGTGAAATGTGAGCAAACTAAGCGGTCTATAATAGTCAGTGGGGTCTAGAGAATCTTATGGTGACTTTATATTAGGAAATAAAAGTGGCATTCTGTTAGTGCACTAGACTGACCGAGAGATTTTTTTCAGTTTTAGTAACCTTGTAAGAGTCGGCTGCTTTGCGGCTCGCGTGCGTTTGCGCACGGGGGCCGCGTGCGGGCCGTGTGCAACGCGCTTATATAGGGACCGGGCGGAGAACGTCTAAATATTGTCGCTGTCGTGTTGCTACCGTTGCCGTTTTGTTGTTGTTGCAGAGCGTTGTTGATCATGTCCCCGCCTGTCGCGCACGGAGAGGCGCCGCCAAAGAGAGGCAGCAAGCTGAGGGAGGTGCCAACGGTGGCGTCTGGTGGCAAAGCGAAGCCGGCGTCGGAGGCCAGCGCGAAGGCGCTTCCGACGGCCGACGGGGCGCCTACTTTCGAGGCCGTGGTGAGTGCGTCCGAAGTGTCGTTGAAGGAGTTCGTGCTGGCGTGCGATGGCACGTATAAGATTGTTACCCCCCTAACAATCGTTGGGGTGGCTTGGAAAAGCAAATGCACGTACATGGGCTGTGGCATTTGCAAGCGCAAAGTGAGAGGCCTAGAAAGTGGTGGCCGGGTGTGCGCTGTACACGGCATGCAGGCAACGGCGAAGACGTATTTTTCGGTGCGCGTTTTGGTGGAAGACGAAAAGGACGCCGACACGGAGGCCAGCATTTGGATCACCCTGTTCGACGAAGCTATTTCGGCGATAGGCGATTACAATGCCGACCATGTGTCAGCCCTGTTGCCCGACCAGTTGCGCAGTAGCTTTGTGGCGAGCCTGGTTGGCACCGTCTTGGAGTTGACCGTGCACAAGGTCGTGTGGGGTGGCATACTGGATACGTATACGGTCCGTGAGGCGCGGGTCGTGACGAAGAAGGGGAGCGAGACCGTTTGAATGACTAACGTTTGGCTAGTGTTCTGTAGACCTAATTGCTGCTTTGGTTATTCTTCTGTAGGACGCTGTAATTGCTGCTGCGTTGCGCGGCCTTATCGACGCTGCTGACGAGTGCGCACCCCCTGCCGAGAAGTGCGCTAAGAAGGAAACGACGCCACGCCTTGCCGACGACCCTCCACCGCTGGGGAGAGCCGAAGAAGCGCTATCGTACTGGCCTGCAGCGGACGGCACGCAGCCCATGCCACCGCACGACCTGGTGAGCGACGCCGGGACGCCCACGTACGTTGCATTAACCCCGGTGGTGGTGGTAGTGGGTCCAGACGAGGCAGCCGCTGTGCCAATAGCCCCGGCGGCGACAGCGGACGCCGCCGCGACCGTGCTATCGTCACCACTGCCGCTGGCCGTGCTGTCCGTCTCGTCGGAAGACTTCATACCGTGGGCCCGTAACAAACGCCCTGTGGTCGTGGGCACACTTCAGGCCGACTCGGAGTGGAGCGTTCTGCATTCGTACGCCGGTCGTCAGCGATGCATGATGTCCACGTTTGCTGAGCTAGTCGGCGAGCGCGTGATGGACACAGCGCGTCAAGAATGTGGTGAGTGCCCCCCTGAGGAGGGGTGCCCCTTCGTGCACATGTGCGGCTACAGGGGGAGGAAGCCGAGCCGGCGGTACAACATTCTGTACGAAAACGTGGCGGCCCTGAATGTGTGCTTTTTTTCAGCGTCACTCGACAGCTTTCTACAGCAGACGTTGTTGCTTCCTGCTATTCGTATACTCTCGGTACTGGAGGATCGTTGCGTGCGTGGCGATCGCGCCTCGGAGGGCGCGCTCCTGCGCCAGGTAGCCGACTGGCTCATGGGGACGGATTGGACGGCGCCGTTCGACCGTGCTCTGTTGGAGGTCGCCGTACAGTATTACCTGATGAAAAGGGCATGCCTCGACGTCTGAACGCTATGAACAGTGCATTTCGCTATGGCATAAAGCCGCTGATGAACATTAGCAGGAAATTGAATGATGGCATAAGCGCCCCGCCGAACATTTTGCTATAGGCCGTTGTTAGAGCCTTATTATTTACTCTGCTGTGGCATAAAGCCTTACTGTCGTGATGTAGTACGAGACTGCTTAATAAAACGTATGAAAATCAATTCCCGCCTTCTGTTGTTACCATCCAAAAAAACCCGCACGTCATTCAATGCCTGTCCAATGGCGGCTGCCGCCCACAAAACATTCCGGGCGCCACTGACGGCCGAAATTTCTACTACAAAGCGTAAACTTTGTCGCTGCAGCCGGGCGCCCCTGACAGCCGAAATTTCTACTACAAACACTTTGCCGTGGGGGCAGCAGCTGACAGCCGAAATTTCTACTACAAACCGTCGTATTCGGGCGCCCCTGACGGGCGAAATTGCTACTACAAAACGTAAAAAAAAACTTAGGCGAATTTTCAACTACAAAAATTTCTACTACAAAAACGTTGCCGCGGACAGCCGAAATTTCTACTACAAAACGTATTCGGGCGTCTACTACAAAACGTAAACAAAAACTTGGCCGCCACTGACAGTATCCCTCGACGCTGCCCACCTGTCGGTGTCGCCACCTGACGCAAAACGTGAACAAAAAACTTTGGCCGCTGGGCGCCACTGCCAAACGCATCCCGCGGCGCTGCCACCTGTCTGTGTCGCCACCTGACGGAGCAGAGAACGCCGCTTAGAAAAGCCCCTAGCGGGGTTTAGGGTGGCCTTATAAAGGGCGTCGACGCGCCCCCGTCGTAGTTAATAGAGTGCCGCCTAGACCGACGATGCACGTGTGTCCGAAATGCGATCGATCGTTCGTCCGTCTTTTTCATTTGTCGCAGCATCTAAAAACATGCGGTAGCGATGTATGCCCGAAATGCAATCAAGCGTTCGCGCAGCGCCCCAATATGTTGCGGCATCTGCGAATGTGCGGAGACGCCGCTGAGGGGCCCCCAAATCGACCGTTCGAGGGGGGCGCCGACGACGACCTACAGAGCGTCGTGCGCGACTACTGGGCGAGCATCCGTACGTCTGTAGCGCGCGGACCCGTTCAATCTAGGTATAATTTCCATTTGGCCGGACACGGGGCGACGAGCGCCCAACTACGACTGATGTTCGAGGAGCAGACTCGGGCCTTTAAAATAAACTTATCGTACGGGTTTATTCTGCGGCACAGGGAGACGGGCCGACTACGTTACTACCATTCTTCGTGTAACTGTTGCGGCCGCTATCTCGAGTCGCCCGTCCTCGTTTCCGCCGCCGCGTCATTCGAACGCTTCCTCGAGGCCACCCGTCAGCCCGACGTTCTGCAGTACGTGATTGCGCAGCGCCCCGACTCGGGGTGGATCGCCGAGTTGGTAACGAACGTTACGTATTTTCTCAACGCCATCATCCACCATCCTATCGGATGCGCCCGTCACCAGCCCCTCCCCGCCTATCTGCGCCACAACGCGGGCCTCGTCAGCCTAGTGAACGATCGCCGCGGGCATCCGTATGCCGACAACTTGTGCCTCTTCCGCTGTCTGGCGCTGCATCGGGGCGACGACTTTCGCGCTGACGATTTGACGGCCGCCGCCTTAAGGCTCTACGCCGACTACGGCGACCAACCCTACTGCGCGTTCGCCGGCGTCCCGCTGAACGAACTCGGCCGGGGGGAGGCGGCCTTCGAAACGAATGTGACCGTGTATCGGCTGTCGGCGGCGGAGGACGCCACCGCCGAAGTGGTCCGCCGCTCCCTCCATCGCTACCCGACCACCATGAGCGTCAATCTATTCGGAACGCACTATTCCTTCATAGCCGACGTGTCGCTGTTCTGTCGTTCGTATCGATGCGGCAAGTGCGGCGATTCGCTGTGGCGCACCGCCAGTCGGCTGCGGTGTCACGAGGTGACGTGCGAGGGCGGCGTTCGCCACGTCTTTCCCGGCGGCGTCTACCATCCGACGCCGTCCGTGTTTCAGCAGCTGGAGGACGAGGGCGTCTACGTGGACGAACGCCTGCGCTACTATCCGTACAGGGCGACATACGATTTTGAGTGCTACTTCGACGATCACGATCTGCCGGCGGACAGCGCCAAACGCCGGTGAATAGCGCGACACGAGCTACTCAGCGTGAGCGTCGCCTCGAACGTCCCCGGACACGAGTCGGCGCGCTGCTTCGTGACGTCCGGCGATTCGGGCGACCTCGCGAAGCGCCTGATCGACGCCCTGGAATCCATGAGCGAGGCGGCGTGCGCGGCACTGCGGCCGTCGTTCGACGCGACCTTCGAGGCGATCGACGCGCTCGACGCCGAATGGCGGGCGCACGCAACGGTGGCGGAGCTCGATAAGAGCCCGTACACGGCGCTCGGCGACCGTCTGT